>CAUYON010129295.1:0-10143 GCA_963573935.1 Arctocebus calabarensis
GGAGATTGTCTTGCCCAAAGATGGAATTATGGTATCAGAACCTTTAAAAGCTCTGCACTCTAGGGAAGGAGCGAGGGGGTGGGGGTCTTGGTGTGTGCCACACCTTTGGGGGGCAAAACACAATTGTAAGAGGGACTTTACGCAACAAATGCTACCAGCGTAACATGGTTTCTTGTACCCTCAATGAATCCCCAACAATAAAAAAAAAAGCTAAGGACAGAACCCTATGATGTTCTTCTTTTATTTTTTTTTCCCTAATCCATGACAAATGAACCATAGGTGGGTGCTGGAACTGGAGTCAACACTTTTAAATCTTGAAGTGAATTGGAAATACTGGCTGGGGTGGGGGCCAAAAGAAGGAGATTAGTTCCCTGGGGAATAGCAGAGCAAAGCCATCATGTGATGGATAATCTCAAGTGTCAACTTGACTGGGGATGGATGGATGGATAGATAGATAGATAGATAGATAATGCCAGTTAGTTTATTTCTGATTGTGTTTGTGAGGATGTTTCTGGAAAGACAAGCAGTTGAATTGATAGAGTAAGTAAGTAAAAATAATTACCCTTATCAATGCCAGTGAGCATCATCCAATGTCTTATGGGCCAAATAGGACAAAACGTCAGAGGAAGTGAGAATTGCTCTCTTTACCTGTGTTGAGACATACATTTCCTGCCTCTGAAATCAGTGCTCCTTGTCATCTGCAGACTTGGAGTGGGCTTTACATGCTTGATACTCCTGGTTCTTAGGTCTATGGTTTGGGACTGGAACTACTCCATCAGTTCTTCTCAATGCAATTTTGTATTGTTGCACTTTAATGCTCTAAAAATATTTTTATTTTTGTGGTTTCTTCTTATAGTCACAGTTTAGAGATTTTTTAAAATTTCCAAATGTTTGATTATTTTGAGATATTTTATGTACTATTTTAATTCCACTGCAGTCAGAAATCATATTCTATATGACTTCAATCCTTGTAAATTTATTAAGAATGTTTTACGGTCCCAATGCAAGGTAAACACTTAAGGGAAGGGTTTGCTGCACCACTTTCCTAAACTCCATAGCACTTGAAATGCTCTATCCCAGCATTACGGAGGATGGAAATTTCAGGTCAGCTTGTTTCTTCCTTACAGCTGTTCTCTTCCACCTTGGCCCTTTGGAAACATGTTCATTCCTGTAATTCTGGGTTCTGCCACACATTTCAGAGGAATATACACATCTAGTGGGGATTCTCCCTCTGCAGTTCCCACATCCTGGATTATTTATTATCCTCTATTTGTCTCCAAAGCAATACTCCCTAATTTCATTCTTTGAATTCTTAGGCTAAACACAAAATTTCTGCTCAATTTTTCGCCCCTTTGAACCACTTAAGCTTCAGTGTGCTCTCAGAGCAGAAGTTTTATAAACATATATCTGACCCAGTGTGATTCATTTTTTTCAAGGATCTAATTTCATTCTATCTGCTTTTAATCCATTGTTTGTTGTAATAAAAAGCCTCTTCAAGGCTTTCAATTCATTGTTCATTATTGTTTGTTTGGAGTTTACAGAGGTCGTTTGCTGTAAGATTAGTGTGGTGAGTGCTACTCTGCTATTACAGAAAGCAGAAATTCAAGAGCGAAAGCATCTTCTACCTGGCTGAAATAATAACAGCTCTCAAGTTTTGAACAATTACAAAGTCCCCTGTTGTCATTATTTTGCATATATTAACAAATTTAATCCTTAGAAGAACTCAGAAAGTATTTTTAACATGATCTCCAATTTATAGGTGAAAAACTGGAAAAGCATTTTTTTGTGGTGGTTTTTTTTGTTTGTTTGCTTTTTGTTTTTTAATTACTAAAGTCACACAACTTTAAGTGAACTTTAAGTGAAGGGACTTGTTTGCAAATTTAGTAAAACTTCTTCTTAGGCCACACTTACGATCCATTCCTCATGAATCATATAAATCAAACATCTTTCTACTTCTTATTTTTTCAAATAACATATCCCAAAACATATCCCAAATGATTTTTCACTTACTAATTACTCCTTCAATAAAATACATTCTTTCTTCTTAGTTGGAGAAAATGCCTATTTGTCCTAAAAAATATAGTAACTGTAATCCTGCTGGCTCTTATAACATTACTTCCTCTGCCACTATGCCTCTTTTTTTTTTTTTTTTTCTTTTTGCAGTTTTTGGCTGGGACTGGGTTTGAACCCGTGACCTCTGGTATATGGGGCCAGTGCCCTACTCCTTTGAGCCACAGGTGCTGCTCATGCCACTATGCCTATTATCTCTATTTGTTGTTTGCATATATGTTTTTAATGTCTTTTAGAGAGCATCTGCCTACTATATTGTAACTGCTTAACTAAATTATTGAAAGTATATCAAGTTGAAGAAGGATGCTGCTTACAAAATAATGAACAAACTATCTTCTTCCATTTTGGTGTTAAATTCTAAAGGAACATTTTTAATTAATAGATGCAATATAAATAAATTTGGCAAAAATGTCATAAGGGAGAGTGTAATATAATATATTAATAGGCAGGAAGCTAAAGAAGCAATAGAGTGATTAGAAATTAGAGTTAGTCCTCAAACAAAAAGTCAAGGATGTGAACAATCATGTACCCATGTAGCAAATGGCCTCAGGAACAACATTTCAGGCAGAGGAAAGAGAATGGCTTAAATATGGCTTAAATATAAATGAAATTTCTTGGCTCTTTTGTACAAAGGGAAGGAAATCAAAAAGATAATGACAACAGAACAGTAAGTAACGTCTCTCTAAAATTTATGTCTATCCAGAATCTTGGAATGTGACATTATATGGAAATAGGATCTTTTCAGTTAAAATAAGTTAAGGATTTTAAGATGAAATAAGCCTAGCTTTAGTGTGGGCTCTCAATTCAGTGACTGGTGCTCTTGCAGGAAGAGGGAGGGACCAGACACACACAGAGAAGAAGGTCATGTGAAGAGCGGAACAGAGATTACCATTAGGGTGCCACGAGTGTAAGGGAAGAGGCCAGGCAGGATTGTTCTCTCCTGTTGTTAGAAGGAGCATGGCTCTGCTAACACCTTGATTATGAATTTCTAGATTCCAGAATGGAGAGAATGTGTAGTTTCTGTTGTGTTAAACAATCAAGTTTGCAGTACTTTGTTAATGGCAGCCCTAGGGAATGAGCACCAGAATGTTACAGCTAAGCAAAATTCAATTTACGTGATACCAGTGGGCTTACATTTTTCCCCCCTTTGGCTGTTGTTCAAAATCATAAATTCATTGAATCCCTCAGGTTCATTTGTTTGATTTCTTATCATGTTTCTTATTTTATTTTTATTCAGCCCCAAATGTATTTACACTAACTTGAAGATGTTTTGACCTTCCCAATTCTTACAGGTTTTCCTTTATGCCAACTCTAGAGAGCAGTAGGCTAGATTTGAAAAACAAAAATTAATTATTACTATTTTCCCCTGGCCTCATTAAGATTAAAAACTATGTGATATGCATGTAGAAACATGTATAACTGGAGAAAATTCTTGCCAGGCAGTTCACATAAACTGAATATCCCCTTGAAATGCATGGGTCTGTAATTCCTTTTAAGTTTCTGGGCAAGTTGAAATGGAACATCTCTGCTGACAGGTGACTGAAAAAAAGAACTTGCTGGTCAGGAAAAATGGCCTTTATTGGAAAAGTAAGTAAATAACCAAACTTCACTTGTGAAACATCAATGAAATTTACTTAGGTAACACATGTCCAAAACAACTTCCCCAATTCAACTCTTACAACATTGTATATCATCATCATCATAGCAGGACTGTTCTCAAAGTTTAAAACTTATGTATATGGAAGATAACAGTAATAAGTTGCAAAGTCTGGTTAGAGATTTAGAAAGCTTGATTAATTTTTTCAAGGTGGAGTTATACTTTCAGAATGAGGAAATAATTTATATCATGAGAGTCATGGAAATAAGTCTATATTTTAGGATTTAATTAGAAAATTTAGACTTGAATTAATTTCATTTTTTATGTGTTCAACTTCCTCTGTCTCAGATATGAGTCATCTATTTTCTGTGTGAAGCAACAAAATGTATCATTCATATGAATAATTTTTTAAACATTTAAGATGTTTCACCAAAAACTGGAATACAGCAAATATCTCCTTTGAAAGTGAAGCTTTCTTTTATATGCAAAATCTCTGTCCATGCTGCCCTTCCCCACGCCCAGTGGGAAACTAACAAAATAGTGGCTTTATCAGCTATTCATTTTAGATCTCTGTACCTTACAAGGCCTTAGAGCAGTTGACATGTCCACAGACTTTTGCAAAATTTTCAAATATGTCTTATTTTCCCTGCCAAAGATTAAGACTGATTTTTGTTTTAATCCCCCAGTTTTTTATTCTTCTCCTTAATTTGGTGTTGAAGTGGCTGCAGGATGCTTTAGGGACCAGGCCGAAAAAGATATTGAGCCGGAGATGTAATTGTGTCAGGATTAGGAATCTCAGTCATTTAACACAGATGGTCAATTTATTGTTGACTTTCTTGCTGCCAGAATTTCTGACCAAACTCTTTCACAGTACCAATGTGTCTACTTACACACTACAACACAAGAGCACAGGGATGGGGAGTGCAGGAGACACAGGCGTGAACACAAACACCTGCAAGCTTGCCGGTGGGGAACACGGAGCCGAAGATTCTGTTCTTACCAGTACCTGCTTAACGTGGAAGTTTTCTCATTTCAAAAAAAGAAAAAAAAAACTGCCTATGAATGCAGTGAGTACAATTTGTTTTGTATTAATATTTTCTGTTAATTTTCATTTTTGACAAAAGGGCCATAAAGTGGAATTTACTAACAGAGGCAAGTATATGTGTAAAGTGACCTGTTTTAATACAATCTGATTTTCCATCGATCTATTTAAAAGAGATTTGATTATCTCTATACTATTTCTGTAGAAAATGATAAAAAAATGATGATTGGTATATGCTGAGAAAATCAGAATAACTATCCAAAAAAAAAAAAGTGAGAAGAAAATAAATATAATAGGTCGGTATTTTGTGGTTAATAAACACAAATATTATGTAACTTTTCAAGATTTTTTTTTTGGTGTTAATGTATGGCAGCATTTAAAATTATCAATTTCTATTTATTTTTAAAATTAATCTTTGTCTTTGCATTTTTTTATCTTATTTTATCTTAAAGAAAATCTTCGACATTATATAAGCCTCAGTTTTCCCCAAACAACAAGTACCTCATATGGAAGAACAACACGTAATAAACGCATCAGGAGAGAGATGAGGGGCTGTCTACTAACGTCACCTTAACTCTGAACACATATCTTTCTGTCCTAGGATCTTCTCTCCTTTATTCATATTTTGATCAGGCAAATTTTTATGATATCCACCTGGACATGTTAGTGTTCCATTAACTTTTCATCTGTTATTTTTTAATGTATTCTTTTAATTTTTCATCTATTATACCATATGATTAATATTATGAATAACTTAGAAGGGGTCATTCTGATCACTTATATAAAGTTATTTTGAATGGGAGGTCATTACCAGGTGAAAATTTTAGAGCTTTGGATTGAAAGTCTTTGGATACCAAGACAACAATAATCCAACAGAAGCACTTTAATTATTTTTATTTTTATAAACAAAGTAATTTTAAATTATAATGTTAAATTATTTTGTTTATAACAAAGTAACTCAAAGTAAAAAATAAATCGATCTAAAAAAAAATAAAGAATTCAGATCAGTGCAATGAATGACTGTGGGATAAAAACCATAAGGTGTGCTGTATTGAGATTCCAAGGACTTCGAGAATTGGAGTCTTCAAGAACATCTACTTTAATATCTAATTTTACAGATATTAAATTTTACAGATACAGGAATTTTGAAAGATCAGAAGATTTTATGTTTTAAAAAAACTATGATTACACGATTTAATTTTGTCACTCTCACTAACTGTGTTATTTTTGAGTAGAGATTCATTTACTTGAGTCTGTTTTTCTTCATGTAAAAAAGTGGAGACGATAATGGTTTTTATTCTAATTGAGTGAAAAGACAGAGAGAATTATTCCTTCATAATTACTCCTTTATAATCATCAGTCAGAGCAACAAGGCTGTGAGTATTATTGCAAAACAATGCCATTATATTCCTGAAACAACAACATATTTATTAACATCTGCTCAATTACACATTAATAGTAGGTAATTGGCCTCAGTTTATCCTCCAAATCAGTTTAAAGTGGCTAAAGAATAGAGCATTTTAATCCCAGTCTGTCACAGGCTACAAAGACAGCCAGAAAAATCGAGCCATACACCTGCTAATATTCCTTCTATTAAACACTGTTCTCCTCGATATCAGTGTGGGTATTTCAGTATCTTTGTTCTATTACCTCACCTTATTATATTAGCCATATGCAGAAATGAAGTAGAGGTTAAAATAGCTAGAAAAAGCTACTGAACACTAAAAATTCTTTTGAAAAAATAGTCAAAAAACCTAAATTTTTTCAAAATGGGTCACACACAAAAAATCAGTTTTTAGTAGAATCCAGTGTTGGCACTGTTCCTACTGAAGTGACTGCAGCATCATCTTTGATTGTGGTAATAATTAGATCTGGGCTCTATCCTGAGGTCGTATATCTGGTGAACTATTTTCTTGATGAATGCAGCTTCCAGTGTCAGCAAGGACAACAGAAGGCACTCAGGCCCGTAGGGCACCTCATCTGGACACTAGTCTCTGACCTGTGAACTCCTACACGGTGGGGTCTTGTAGTTCCACCAAGCGGCTCCACTGGGGTTTCGATCTATTTGTGACCCTGGCTCAGCCATGGAAAATGAGTAAGTAATTAGCAGTGGCTTTCCTTTCTCTAGTGTAACAACTTTATTATGTAAGTGATTGAGTCATTTATAGAATTTCTCTTTAAAATGTATTCGTGATTGTCTCATTGCTTGACGTGGAAAAGGGCAAAAATCTGGACGCTTATGAATAGTAAATACCATTAAAAAACACTCCTCCTTATTTCTGTACCCATATATAAATTGTCCACAGAAGATACAGAGTATTTCTCTGTCTCCTATATCCTTCTAAAAGTCTGCCAATATTACAGTGAAGTCCCTGAGACATTGGGCGTTTGTCCTTCCTGATGTTAAAATGTATCCATTTATTTCTTTATTTATTTATAGTTATACACATTCATCTTTGAGTCAGGATATAATGCTGAAAGTGGTGCCTGTTTGGCAAATGATAGTTTTCAGAATTTTTCAGTGGGCTTTTAAATCAATAATAGGTTTGCAGACATGTCATGGGTGACTCTATAACATCTGATCAAGGAACTCGCTTAAAAGAAGAGGATGGCTCCAAATGGGTCAAGATAGTGTATGAAATGAAAAATATATTATCTTTGACTATACCCAATTCCTTGGTATAATGAACATTAAAAGCTATTTAAATCCTTGAGAAAACAGATGTTGTATTAGGGTGACCAAATTCCCTTCCTCACAGTCAGTACCTCTTTCATAATGAATTCATGTCTGGAGTCAGAAACAAGTTGTAGTTTACCCTTAAGCACGTTTGTGCATTGTTGCAACCCCTAAGTCCCTGGTCTCCGTCACCACAGGAAGGAACCAGGCAGGACACGGATTAGAGTACAAGCTTGTGAAAGGTGGGCTGACCTTAAGTGCAGGGTAGCCCTGAGCCCCCTCTGCAATGGCGATTTAATAAGGTTATACACAACAGGTGTGTAGAGTTACGGTAATGGCATACCCAACAGGAGTGGAGAGTTTAGGTAATGACATACGCAACAGATGTGGTGAGCTAAGGTAATTACATATGAGGCTGCATGCGTAAGGATTGCCATGTGCTCTTTCCCCATGTGTTCTTTCCCCACAACTGCCATGAAGAACTATCAATGTTTAACACATGCTTACTAATAAGTGGCTGATCTTATCTCATTCCGGAACACTGAGTTACTTGGGGGATTGCTCACAAGTCACAAAACGTCTCTAGGCTTGCCAGGAGACTGTCCTGTTCTCAGCATTTCCTTTTAATATGATAACAATCAGGAGCTGTCCTTTGCAAGCATCGTGCCCATTCCTCTACAGTGCGTTCTTATGATGAAGTGTTAGTTAGAAAGAAAGTACTCATTTTGCTAAGAATCCAAGTTCAAAACTGAGATAAACAATGTATGATTAACTGTGAAAAATGAATAGAGTGGAAAATGTAAAGATGAAGCATATAGTTTTAAAAGAGGGTCTACCTATGTAATTCTTCCCGTGTAAAACACGATTCACAATGCCTTCTGTACTTTGTGGTCTGTGAACAATGGATTGCAAAACTAGAAGTGTTTACATAACCAGAAAGGAATTTGGTGTAGTCATGTTTTAGTTGCAGTTACCAGCTGACTGAGTCAGTTTTCAGAATAACCAAGTACACAGAAAGAGTCAATCCACCTTCTGTAAAGCCCACTGGTGGCCTTCTACTATTGCATGGCAATCATAAGCAATTTCTCCTTAAATGCCACTGTCTAAATTAGGTAATAATCTCTTAAGTCTATCCCACCTGTAAATGACCTTTTATTCTTTTATGAACTATGGACAAAAGGCACAATTTTTAAAAACCTAGGCCAAGTTTCACTAGAGCAGGGTATCAGATATATTATATGGTTATATATGCCTGAGATATGGTAGAATCTAAGTTTGTATAGACATATCCTTCCAGTACAGAGGAAACCTGCATCTGATATACCAACTGAATGGAGAGCTATGCTCCTCACACTCACCAGCCATTCACATTTGAAATAGATCTTTTACAAAGAGAGAGTAAAGGCAATGAGCAACCTTTGATTGCTTCAATAATAGCCCTATTATACAGTGGTACAGTGCTATCTTCAGAGATGCCATAATTATGATAATCTTACATTCATGGACCAAAAGATGCCTAAGTTTGGAATAAACTTTTAATAGCAAGGTGCTTAACTAAGATGTATGATGAAACCTGTATTGGATACATGACTTATGTTGTTTCAGTAGTCTACTACTAGGGTAAGCAGAGAGTATCTTTTCTGATTGTTTCTTTTATTTTTTTTATTGTTGAATCATAGCTGAGTACATTAGTGCAATCAAGGGGTACAATGTGCTGGTTTCATATACAATCTAAAACATTTCCATCAAACTGTTAGACATAGCCATCATGTCATTTTCATAGTTATTATATGAAGACATTGGTATTCTGCATTTAGTAAGTTTTACCTGAACCCATCTAAGATGCACCATAGGTGTGTCCACACCATTTACCCTCCCTCCACTCTTCCTGCCCCCTCCCCTCCCTTGCCATGTTCCCCATATTTTTATGCTATAATTGAGTTATACTCTTCATATGAAAGCTATAAATTAGCTTCATAGTAGGGCTGAGTACATTGGATACTTTTTCTTCCATTCTTGAGATACTTTGGTAAGAAGAATATGTTCCAGCTCCATCCATGTAAACATGAAAGAAATAAAGTCTCCATCTTTCCTTAAGGCTGCATAGTATTCCATGGCATACATGTACCACAATTTATTAATCCATTCGTGGGTCAATGGGCACTTGGGCTTCTTCCATGACTTAGCAATTATGAATTGGGCTGCAATGAACATTCTGGTACAGATGTCTTTGTTATAATGTGATTTTTGGTCTTCAGGGTATATAATACATAAAGGAATTATAGGATAGAATGGCAGGTCTATTTTTAGATCTCTAAGTATTCTCCAAACATCCTTCCCTTCACCTTGAGTCTATATTTATCTTTTAAGGTAGGATGAGTTTCTTGTATGGAGAAGATATCTGGCCTGAGTTTTTGTATCCAGTCAGCCAACCTATGCCTCTTTAGAGGACAATTTAAACCATTCACATTGGCTGAAACCAATGATAAATCTTTAGAAAGTCCAGTGGAAATTTTTAATTCTTTCATCACTGTGGATGTTAATATTTGATAAACAGTTTCTGGGTAAGTTTACTTTTGTGATGGAGGATTATGCAGGTCATTATGTAGGATAGGTCTGAGAATATCCTGGAGAGCTGGTTTAGTTATAGCAAATTTCTTCAACATGTGGATGTCATTAAAGTATTTAATTTCTCCATCATAAATGAAACTCAGTTTAGCTGGGTACAGGATCCTAGGTTGAAAGTCATTTTGTTTT
>CAUYON010129296.1:0-12339 GCA_963573935.1 Arctocebus calabarensis
TGGTGAAACTTATTAAAGGTAGAGTATCAATGTCTTTATATCGTGATCAAGAAAATGCCATGAAGGCTATCTGTAACAGTACGATCAAAATATTTCTGAATGTATATGAAGCACATTGTGCCCTATGATTGCACCAATGTATACAATAAAGATTCAATAAAATTATAAAAAAAAAAGGAAGAAAAAATTGAACAAATTGAGTGAGGAAGCCCATTGGGTAACTTAGTTGGCTTTTCTCTACTTGAGGGCTTTTCTTTCAGACTACCTCACATTCTCCTTTAGCCTCTATTGACTACCATGGGGTCAGGTTCCCACTCAGGACCATTTGCTGAGCTAGGGGGTTGAGGTCTTGTGTTATCAGCACGATGACTTATGTAGAAAGGGCACCATTAAAAAAGGGCTCTGGAAGGGGTAGTTACCCTGGGCAGTGCCTGGGTCCAGGGGTGAGGGCATCTTAACCAGATGTAAAATTCTCCTTCCCCTTCAATGACTGAGTTACTGGATACAAGCTGTAGTACCCAATTCCTGCATTAGGTTAATTCTTTCCTGAGGGGTCTCTGTATCCTTAAGATATGAAAGCTGGTCTCTCTCACTCATTCTCCAAATGTGTTTTGTCTTCTTTTGTACTCAGTGGTAAATAAAACACAGAAACTTGTGCTGCCTAGCTTTCTTCTCTTCCTCCTTATTATTCTTTGACTTTCTTCAGCTCTGAGACCCTCATGTTCTGGAAAGAGGCTTACCTCCACTGTGTACACTGTGCATTCATAATGCATACACCTGTGTGTAGATGCCAGGATGCTCCCTCTCTGACCTAAAGGCATTTGGATTTTATATTTCCCAGCTAAACTACCTGAGAGCCTGGGATAACAATTCTGGGGCTGCCAATGAGAAATTGAACACAGTGCTTATTATTCTTTCCCTGTGGCTCCAAAGAGAGCCTATCTCCGCAAGAGAGGCCCTAAGTTATCAGGGAGGAAGTACTTCGATTTAATTTTTTCAGGAAGTTGAGTCTTTGAAGTCCCACAAACTGAAATGGTACAGTAGAGGAGACTTCCAAGGGAGTCTTCATTATGTGAGTGGCAGAGTGAGGTAACAACAGCATAAGTGAGGTCAGAGGAGGTCCACGGGAGGGAATAGAAGAGATGAAACTATTAACTTAAACTATGGTGGGCCGAGATGGTGCTCTCTGAACAGTTAAACGGTCATGTTCTAGGAATTGCCATTTCACTACCAATGCCTCGAAATATGGAGGACCCTCCAGATCACTTCCAGGCCTTTCAGGGCAGTAGTTTTCGATCAAGCTAAAGGCCAATGTCACTAGAAGCTACCTAAAAAGAGGTTCTTGGTTTTACTCCAGACCTTGTAAATAAGGAACTCTTGGAGTTGGGGTCCAGCGATCTTAAGATTCCTTAATTTTCCACAAATGGTCCAAATGTTGTCATGGGTCAATCTGAGTACTATATGGAAAATTAATCCAGTTCCATTGGGTTGGATGCCAATTGGTGACATATAAAAACAGAAATATTGCCACTTAGAGAAAGCATGGGCCAAAGGAAAAGAACCAACTTTGGCATTCCAAGAACTAGATGGAGTCTTATCTCTGCCACTGAGTTGGATAAGTCATTCAACGTTTTTGAACTTCAATTTCCTCATTATGAAATGGGATAGTAACACCTACCTGCCTGCTTCCCAGAGTCCTTTCAAGAAAAAAAGATTAAATAGGTGAAGGTACTTTGAGAACAGAAAATAGAGTGAGTACTCAAATACAGTACATGACACCAAGCTCTAAGGAGAGTAACATATTACTCTCTTGATGAATTCAAGAGAGTTCTATTGATGAATTTGCAATGAATCCTATAATACAGATAGCCCTGTGTGAATGCCTCCTCTGATTCTGCCCAAGTGCAAAAAGGGTGTGAATGAGACAGGTTTATTTAAGTGGGACAAGTTTATTTAAATTCTATGCACTTCTTTGATCTCATCATCAAGAAGCAATTACTGGACTCCTAAATGAAGAAGGGAGAAATAAACACATACATTTCCCTCCATTTCTACCCTACAGCTTAGTAAAATTACAGTAGAATGACTTTTTAAATAGCTTAAAAACACAAAGACAAAGAAATGTGAGAGAAAACAATGGAAGCTAGGAAGCCAAGAGATGGCAAAAGATTTGGTAGACTTGAGGAAGTTGAATCCTAGGATGGTGGGGAAAGCCAAGAAGCAATGCAACTGACCACACAGAACCCCCCTCTTCCAACTCAGGGCTCAAGAATTAGTGATTCCATGTTCATCTAAGAGTGGGAATGAGGGGAGAGCTGAAGATAGAAACATGGTTGAAAGATTATCATGTAAAAAGTAAGAAACTGTGCAATAGACACCCTGTCATTCTCTTAAAGTCTCAGATATTGGTGATTCCACATTTATCTAGAAGTGGGGGTTAAAGTACAGCTTTAATTCAAAGATTACATTGGGAGATCCCTCCCACATTATTTGCATCAAGGAGGCTGCTTCTTTTCCGTCCTAGAAGAAGAACAGGTTTTCTGGAAAGAGTCAGACAGATTTTTTGGCTACAAGACACTCGGAACAATGGAACCATTTTGGAAAAAAAGGGATTGGATGAAAGTTCAGTGACTCTCTGCCTTATTTTTTCACTTAGTCCTCCAAATGCTGCCAGGTTGATAGTCTACAGACAGGAGAGTGCGCTCTAATTAGCCCAAGAGAAAAGACTTTATATTTCTGACTTTGGAGAACTCCCTAATAAAATTGCCAAGAGAGTCTACCCAACAGGAAAGCACAGAGTTGCTAATCCTTTCCCCTGTGCACTGAGTTCCCAAATTGCATTTGTGTGAGAGAACACCAGATATTTGAGGAGACCATCTAATATGAAAGATGAGATAAAACAAACAAGAAAACTCAATTGGAGAAAATTGACTTTACTTAGAGGGGAAAAAAACCTTACCACCAGTTGCCTCAGGAAAATAAGAGAGGCTATTACTTCTATAAAGTAAAGCCAGATGCCACAAAAAGAAACATTCAGAGAACCTAAAAGAGTTCTTGAAAACCAATATAAAGTTAATTAAATCTCTTTAAAAAAACTCAGAAAAATATAAAAATAAGAGGAAAGAGATACAAAAAGGGAAACAATAAGTCTCAGAGGTTAAACATTCAAATAATTGGAGGTTCAGGAAAAGAAAAGAAGTAGAGAAATCACTAGTGAAATAATTTTTAAAATTTTTCCATAACTTATAAGCAGGATTTTAAATTGTAAGATCCCGTTGAGAACCCAACACTGTGATGAAAACAGAGCCATACAAAAGGCATAATTTTGAAATTTAAGAATTGTAAGTACAAAAACTAAGAGCTCCTACAAGCTTCCAGGTTTTATGCAAAGAATCAGCTATCAGAACTTCTCAATGGAAATAATGGAATCTAGGAGACAAGAAAATAAAGTAGTAAAATTATGTTCACCCTTGACTTCTACAGCCAGCTGAACTATCAATTTAGCTTCATACAGAAAGATCTTTTTCAGACTTACAGGGACTTAAATAATTTACCTCTTCGCTGCTTTTTCTCAGAACATTACTGGCAAATATGCTCTACCGAAATAGCAACATAAACCAAAAGGAGAAAAGGAAGGTTTTCTAGTCATTCTGGGTTTGCTTCTTCACTTCTAGTCTTCATCCTTCTCTCTGCCCCAGGGGCCTGATCTCTATGGACTGTGTTACTTGAGCTCCCTTCCTGGTGGATTTTCCATTGGGTTTGGCCGATGGGCATGCTGAAAGAAGGTCAGCAGGAAGAAACCAAGATTGTAATATTTATTCCTCATGTTCTTCCCTCAGGGGCTTCACTTTCTCAGAGGCTGTATTCTATCCAAGACTGTGGCTCCTACTGGGTGACCCCTTTCAATGGCCATAGCTCTTACCAGGTTCAGATAACAGTTCCCTCCTTTTGCTGAAAGGGCTTTTTACTGCTGCCATGTAGCAGACTTAGCTGGTTTCAAACAAGACAAAATGATTTGGGAGAGATTAGATGAAAACAATAGAATTACTGTCCTTGTGGTGAGAGGCGAGGTCCACAACTATAGGGCACTCTCGGGGTTGAATCAGTAATAAGAGCATAAAAAGCAAGACAATAATAAATAATACAAATATTAAATTCAGGAAAGACAAAAAGGTGTGCTAGAAAGGAAAAGTAATTGTAGTATACCACATGGTTCAGCTATATAAATAAACTTACCTAGTCATAATAATATAAGTGAATATTTCTTCAACCGAAGTATATATATGTATATATTCCCAGTATATATATGTATATTATTCCCAGTAAGTATATGACTTACTGGGAATTGGGAGGAGGTGAGAAGTGATGTCTTTGTTGGTGAGAGCTGGTGAGTGTCATGGTGGAAAGTGAGTTTTATATCCTTGTCAGAGGGAGGTCAGTTTCTATCACCTGCAACTAAAGATCAAGATAGTAGAATATAATATAAATAGCAGAATTTTTTTTTTTCACAGTGAGAGGCAGGTTTATTAAAAGTCACAGCCTCCTCCTCTCTCTCCTGGGGCAGCAGGTCAAATCTGGGCGTGGCCTTCCTTATCCTTATTTTCTAGTAGATAGGTGGGTGGTTAGGTGAAGCGTCCTCCAGGGCTCGGGCACTTCAGGGCCGGGCTCCTCACTGTGTTCTCCTGGCTTCCCAAAGATGTATACCCTCAGTCATACAGGATACAGTATGGGACAAACAGCTGACACAGAAAGTCCCAGATGTCTCTGTAGGTCCAGTCCAGCAGCGGGTTGACACGCAGGAATGGAGGCCAGCCCGATTATTATTTTAAATAATCCTAGAAGAATCAACTAAAAGAAGTGAAAAGATTGTCTCTACGCTATGGTCAAGTGTATATTTGATAAAAATAAAACCTATTTTTCTTTAAAAAGGACAAAAAACCCCGAGTTTACTAATTCTCTGGGAAGGCTTTGTTTATGTGTCATCCCACCAGGATGGCTGAAGACCCATCAGTGACAGAGAGACATGGCAGATGGAATTCGTACCCAAGGAAGCTCAAAAGTGGAATAATCAAAGGACTCAAACAGAACAGGCTGAACTGTTCTAGAAATTAAGAGGTAACCCTAGAGGAAGAAGCGTAAGAATTGAACAGGAAGCTAAATTTCTTTAGCAAGGTCTGAATTTGCTGCCAAGCTCTTGGCAGCTAAAAACCACAACTGGGGCATGAACTGTTATATAATCCTCATGATCAGAGAGAATTATGGAATGTTCCTCTAGGGAGGAGGAAGAGCTTTTCTTAGCAGTAAATTCTCGAAGAAATATCCCATGCAGGGCTTTTAGAGGAGGCACTCAGTGATATAGATGACAAGGCTCTCAATAATTTTGCAATGGTAAGTGTAGGGATGAGTTTCCTGTGGCTTCCTTTGACAAAAGCCCAAGGCAAAAAGCAGGGGTTAACATAAGAGCTAGCAGCCTGGATGTGAGGCACGATCAGAGAAGTGCCCAGGGATGCCCGGCTATGGGTTGACTAAGTATCAAAGACAGAGAACATGTTTTTAAAATCTAAGAAACATGAAGACTGGTGTGAATAGCAAAAAGGAGCAGATACTGGGAACAGTTTTAAAGCCAGAAAAGTAAAGCAGGAAAGTTGGAGAGAGCCTTCTATGGTGTGAGAAGAACCAGAACGAGTTAAGTCTGCCAGGAGAGGGAGGAATTGATCTAAGGTTCCAACAGGAAGAGCTCTGCTTCCCCAACGACTGAGAACGGACAGAGAAAGCCACAGGAGCCTTAGAACTAGCTGCCGAAGGCTTGAGCCTTGCTGACATGGTCATGCTGAGCTGTCCCTTGTGGCTTGTGTGGCTTCACTGAGCTTGTGGAGCAGAACTTGGACAAAGCTGGGTGGGGCTCAGCTTGAACTCTAGGGAGCCTGGAGACTGACTCAGAGTGGACTGCGTTCCTGGGTGCTGTGCTATGCTCGGGAAGTCTAGTGGTGGTAGGCACCTCTGAAGGCTAGTGATGGCAGGCAGGGCTCTGGGAGACGCAGAGCACAAGGGAAAGGACAGAGGAAGGGTGCTGCAGCAGTAGATAGACCTGAGTGAGAGTCTCAGCTTGGTTTTTTTTTAATTAAATTAAAAAAAGATTTTTGCTGAGAAGTTTAAAGCAAGCTACTTGGTTTTCTGTGCCTTTCCTTTTTCCATTTCTTAAAACCTAACATAACTACATCTAAAATGTGCTCAAAGCCACAAATTTCAAAATGCTAATTCCATGGCAAACTCTCTAAATGTTTGAGCTCTTTTGAATTCCAGAGAAGGTAGAAGCAGGGTCTATTTCAACTCTCCTGTGCCCTGCTCATTATGGAGTGATGTTTCTCCTGGCTGGTGGAGCTTGGAGGAAGGGACAAGATTAGCAGGGGACCAAGGGATTCCTCCCATCCCTGCTCTGCATCCTGAGCACACAGCAGGGCTCCAGCCTTGGGGGTGAAAGCCCCAACAGGGGCATCCCCACCTTGACTGGCTCAGGATAACTTCTGCAAGAAGCAGAGTCAGGGATACCAGAGTTCAAGAGCCTGGCTTCTCATTCTTCCCGGCAGTGAAAAATGGAAACAACTGAATTATCTAGTAAAAGGGGATTGCTTAAACGGATGGTGGAAGATGCATGCTGTAGGGGACCAGATGATGCAAGGGAAGGAGAAGCCAGAGTTAAGCTTTGAACGCTCTGTAAGAAATACCTGTGACAGAACATCTCAGTAACACCTCGGTGAAACGGGATTTAGCTCTCCTTAACACAAGAGCACGCGAGAGGAGACGAGAACATCAGTGTGTGGCGGTCTCCACATCTGTGGTGCAAATAGCCATGGGACTATGTCTGTAAGTAGCTGCAGGAGTGGTTAGTCCGGATTCTCATTCTTCACGGACTTGCTCACCCTCTTTTGCTCCTCCTGCTTGGAGAGTACTTGCTCAGCACCCTTCTATGAAGATTGCTAAGATTCGCTCTCTTACTAAGATTGTTTCTCTCCCTCAAAGACTGTGTCTCTCTCTCTTGCTAAGACGAATAGCCCTCAGGCATCCAAGGGGAGTTGATCCAGCAAGGCAGCACAGAGGTCCATGCCCAGACGATTAGACAGACCAAGCCGGAGAGCCGGCAGTCCCAGGCCCGGACAGCATGCGCTGAAATACTGTAACACCATGTTATAGTTGATCAACAGGTATTGATCTAAGTTTATTTATGAAGTAATAATATCATAATGTAGTCAATTCAAAAGTAAATTTTAAGGCTCTATGTAGAGTTTAAGCCAATTACAAATAGATGTATGTTCCCTTTTATTACCATTAATAAGTGTCCATTATCCTAGAAAAAACCCATCGTTCAACTTGTGTGTAAGATCCCCTCATTTCCTATAGCTCTGGGGCACGGGTCCATAGCACTGTCCTCTTACCGTTGTAGTTACTTCCCCCACTCCTTGCGATTCTTATCATCCCCTTAAAAACTTACCATAATATGACTTATTTGAAAAACTAAAATGAAACATAACTTTTCTTGATCCTCATGTCCTGCCAGTTACATGTCATAGCAAACTGTCTGAAAGAGATTTTTCCTTCTCCTCCCATTCTGTCCTAAATTCACTTCAATGATGTTCTTGTTCCTACTATTCCACCAGAACTACCTTTGTAAAGTCATCAGCACAAAATTTTGCTGAATATCACCAATGGTCAGTGTGAACTCCTTAATCTGTCAGCTGATTATAGCAGTTCCTTTGTTTGGCTTCTAGGACCCCAGACTCTCCTGGTTTCCCTCTTACCTCTCTGGCTGTCTTTGCTTAGGTGGTTTGGCTGGATTCTCCTGATTTTCCTTACTTTTTAATGTAGCTCTGCTCCAGGGCTCAGTCCTCAGACCCTTTCTCTTTTTTGCACTCTCTGTAGGTGACATCCTCAGGCCCATGGCTTTAAACACCATCTACACACTGCCAGTTCCCAAATGCTGCCTCCAGTCTCAACACATCCTGGCTTGGCGGCCTGATAGGCATTGCACGCTGCATGAAACAGACGGTTTTCCCTAGATGCTCCACATCTCTGTCCACTCGGTTTGTCTTGACTTCTCTGCTTGCCTCATATTCCACAGTGATGTATCAGCAGCTTCTGCAGCTTCTGTCTGAAATCTGCCCTACCTGCTAGTAATCCCCTGAAACAGTGCCTGAATCTACTTCTCAGCACTCCAGAGCCCTCAGCCGGGTGTGTGATCTGGCCCCTACTATCTCTGTGATTTTGTCTTTCATCCTTTCCTCTCTCTCATTACCCTCCACCCACACCAGCACCATTGCTATTCCTCAATCATACCCAGAACATTTTCACTTAGGCTTTTTGCATTTGCTATTTCTCCTGTTTGCAAGTTTCTTCTCTCACATTCCTGCTGAGTTCGCTCTCTCACTGTCTTTAGGTCACTCTCAGTATTTCCTAATCAAAGAGGTACTTTCTGACCTCCTGATCATAACAGAATATTCTTCCTTATTCTGCTTTATGTCTCTCATTGTTCCCCATCATGTGTAGTTAGGTTGCGCACTGCACAAGTCCTGGGGATGTCTGTAGTGTGACTGGTTCTTCTTGGAGTTTTGCAGTGAACAAGCCATATAGCTGTTTATGGCAGACCTACTAACATACATTATAGTACAAATTTATTCATTTATTTGTTTCTTTTTTTTGTTTTGTTTTGTTTATTATTATTTTTTTGAGACAGAGTTTCACTTCATCATCCTTACTAGAGTGCTATGGCATCACAGCTCACAGAAACCTCAAACTCTTGAGCTCAAGCTATCTTCTTGTCTCACTCTCCTGTGTAACTGGGACTACAGGTGCCCTCCACAATGCCTGGCTATATTTAGAGATGGGGTCTCGATCTTGCTCAAGTTGATCACAAACTCCTGAGCTCAAACAATCTACCTACCTCAGCCTCCCAGACTGCTAGCATCGAAGGCATGAGCTACCGCGCCGGACCTTGTTTATTTTCTGATTCTTCCACTAGAATGTAAGCTTTTCAAGCATGGGGCTTGGAGTATCCCAACATGTAAAACAATACTTATATGTTTGAAATTTATTTGATGTATGAAAGAATATAAATACATGCTTGGTGAATGTGTGTGTCTATGCAGAGGCCTAGAGGAAAAGTTCTAAAAAGAAGTACATCAGATGTTGATCGTGATTATATCCGAGCAGTAGAATTATGTATGAGTTTTCAGTCTTCTTTATCCTTTCCTTTAGGCACAGATATTTTAATAAGAATGTATTATTATTACAAAGACAAAAGTACTTTAGAGTAAGATAAACCTGAGATTGAATTCTGGCTCTCCTCTTATTATGTAACCTTGGGCAAACTTATTACCATCTCTGTGTCTCTTTAAAATGGAGACACTATCTAGTTCATTGAGCTATTGTGAGGATTAAGTAGCTTACGTCATAGCTGGTTACAGCACCTGCCCGAGAGGAAGTCTTCAGTTAGTAACACTCCCTCTTCTCTTCTTGCTTATTATTATTTTTGGAGAAGGTCACTGAGATGTATACCTTCAGAAAGGAACTGGTTTATGTTTAACCCCCAATGTCCCTCCCTGTTGGCAGAAGGAAATTGCTGGGCTGGAGTTAGCAAAGGAGAAGCCGGGTCAGTACCATCACACTTGAGTGAAGAACCATATTACCACAAACTTAAATCTTTTGAGACTTCTAATTCCCTATTTGTTTCTTGTGGCTCATGGCAGAAAAATGTGCTGGGCGGGCAGGAAGAGGAGGGAGGTGTTCTGTTCTCTGTTCTTCACTGCGTCTGGGTATAGAGGTGAACAGCGACTAAGGCAGCCAGGACACATGGAACTGGCTCTCTCAGCTCTGCTGGGGGGAGAGAAGCTGCTAGGAGCCTGTCTGAACCCCAGTGCCACTCCTGGGCCAAGTGCCCAGAGCTAGGAGAACCTCTCACATTGGCCCCGAGACTCGGGGGGCTCTGGCAGAGGAGAGCCTCCAGTTTTAGCATGCCGTCCTTTGGTTTTTAGGCACAGCCTCCAGTTTCAGGATGCCATCCTTTGGTTTTTAGGCAGTTCTTGGTGGAAGATGGCAGAAAGAGGAGTGAACGGAGGTTACTGCCTTGTTACTGTGGGTTTGATAGTCTCACAGTCACAACTTTGAGCAACTCCACAAACTGACTTGTAGTAGAAACACTGAAGCTAGTTTTTCCAGATCTTTTTGTTTTTTTCCCTGCCTACATGGCAGAGATAGTGTCTGTGTCTCCCCTGGGCCTCAGTCTTCCAGCAGACATCACTGGCACATTCTTTGTGTTGACAGTCTTGGCAGACAGCTCGCCTCCAGCCACCTTGGGCCATCCATAAAGATATTTTCCACTGGGCTTCTCTGAGGCCCACCTGAGGGTGCCATTAGAGGTCATTTCTGTTTTCCCTCTGTTGGGCTCCACGAGCACATTCCTTTTACCCTGAGCTACAGCTGTACAGTGACAGGCACCTTCCCTCCCTTTGCGTGCTCCCATGGTCCTCCAGGGTGAAGCCCCAGAGGACTCACAGCCTGGCCAGGCACATTTCACTTCTGGTAGTGGCGCCCTTAGGGATTATGTGTGAAAGGATGCAACGGAGATCAAAGCTCCTCAGACACTTTGCTTTATATTCATCCTGTTTGTTGCCTTAGCTCTTTTGGTTTTTGCCTTTAATTGTGTCCACAGACTAGTCCTAAAAGTTACAGCCAAGAAGTTCAAGAGGATATTTGGAGGTCATTTTATTACCTCCAAATAGAGGCTTAGCCCTAATAGGGAGAAGACAAAAAGGCTGTAAGAGTCCTTACAGTTTAAAGGTTTTTAAGAATACACATCAAAACAATTTATATCTTTTTAAATCCAAAGAAATGCTAAATTCTGTCAATTAATACAGCAGCTTGGGTAGGTGTGGCTAATTTGCTTGACAAAATGAAAGAATTGGGAAATGGTCCCTATTGTAGACACATGGGAATCCATGTGTTCCATCAATGTTGCAGCAAAAATTCAGTCATCATCCCACTAAGAACCTCTTTGGTAGTTTTAAATCACAGCAAGAAGGCATGGCAATTACAAAAATATTTGGGAAGATTTCCCAAAATTTGAAGGGATTACATAAATTGGCATCTTTCAACTTCAGATTTAGAATTAAAAGTAGAAATGTTTAAAGAAGAATAAATATAAATTATTAACTTTTTTGCATTACAGAATCAGCACATATTTAATATTGTATCATTTCCAAAACTTACAACAGTTTAGCCTGCTAGAATAAAGCCTTTATAATCATTCTGATTTCATATGTATACTTGAGTAATTACTTAAACTTATTATTAAGTTGAAGTCAGTTTCTAAATTGTCCTGGGACATGTACAAATATATAAAAAGGAAATAAGATGGTAACAATGGTTGAATTTAACACACATACAGCTTCCCTCCTTCTTGAAACCCCCTTAAAACTATAGCAAAGGAATTTTTTTTTTTTTAAAGACAGAAACCCATAAGGATAAGGAGAAAATACAGAGACAAGGGAAATACATTTTGGAGGCTGAAAAGCAGAATGACTCTTAGGTTACTTGAGCAGATTCAAGAAACCTGAATCTTAAGTCTGAAATGGAGATAGCCAAAAATATCTTTTTTTTCCCAGACAGTCTCACAATGCTGCCCTGGTTAGCTTGATCTAAACCACAGAACGCTCAGAAGACTCAGAATAGAAACTGAGGATGAAGGTGGGAGCTGGTAGCCAAAAAAGAAGGATTAGTTAGAAAGAATTAGAACCCCAGATCTTGTCCCGCATTGTATACCTCCAGGTGAGTGTCTGTCCTGTGCCTGGCTGGATAAATGAGGAGCTCTCTTCTCTGAGAGGAGTGAGACAGAGGGCTCTGAGTGGAGGGCACCAAGCTACAGGTGGCGCTGTGAGCACTGTGTGAAAGAGAGTAAATGAGAATGAGCTCAGGGTGTGCTGCGTGCTGAGAACCCACAGCATCCACACCCCCCAACTCTACCCCATTCTTCCTTCCTTGCACAGTTCTGGGAACTACAGAGAGCTAAGCTTCTGACCCTCAGGTGGAGACTGGAAGAATGGGCTCTGGGAAATCTGACCCAGAGGGAAGAGATGGAGATAGCAGCATCAGGGATTGTTCAGTAAATGGGCCAGCCAGATCCATCTAAGTAAAGGTCAAAGCTGACAACCCTACACATCCTCAGGATTTCCAAGCAGCTTTTTACTTTCTCACTTTTATTTTATTTTATTTTGAGACAGAGCCTTAAGCTGTCACCCTGGGTAGAGTGCTGTGGCATCACAGCTCACAGCAACCTCCAACTCCTGGGCT
>CAUYON010129303.1:0-17086 GCA_963573935.1 Arctocebus calabarensis
AAAGGAGGAGATGGGGAAAGACTGGGAGAGAAACAGAGAGAGCTTCTCTCTCCCCACTAGAATTCTCTCCCTCTACCAGGAGCCTTAATGTTTTCTGTATTCTTTTCTGTGAATAAATTCTGTCTTACAAAAAAAAAAAAAGTCATTGCAGAATATAATTATTTATATAAAACTAAAATTTTCTTCCCCATGGCTTTTCTTTATTGTTTTAAGCTTAATTTTTATTAAATCATAACTGCATACGTTGATAGGGTACAAAGCAATGATTTGATATACAATGTGGAATGATTAAATTCAACTGATTAACATGACCATCATTTTACTTATTTTTTTTTGTGGTAAGACATTTATAATATACTCTTTAGTTGTTTTGAATGTGCTCTTGCATTGTGCACATTATGTGAGATGCTATTAAATACTTTCCCTCCACTCAGGCTCTCCCTTCCTTCTTTTTCCTCTCTCCTCCTTCTTTCTGGACTATCTTTGTGTTTTATCATTCGTACGAATGTGTAAGGGATCATATATTGGTTTTACAGTAGTATTGAGTACATTTGATACTTTTCCCCCCCATTCTTGAGATTATTTACTAAGAAGACAGCTCCATCCAGGAAAACATAAAAAATGTAAAGTCTCCATCTTTTTATAGCTGCATAGTATTCCATGGCATACATATACCACAAATTGTTTATCCATTCATGGGTCAATGGACATTTGGGCTGCTTCCACAACTTGAAAATTATGAATTAGATTGTAATAAACATTCTGATGCAAATGTCATTGTGGTAAAATGATTTTTGTTACTCTAGGTAAATGCCTAGTTATGGATGGAATTGTAGGATCAAACTGTAGGTCAAATTTAGTTCCTTAAGAATTCTCCATACTTCTTTCCCAAAAGGTTATATTAGTTTGCAATCCCTCCAGCAGTGTAAAAGTGTTCCCTTCCCTCCACATTCATGCCAATATCTGCAGTTTGGGGATTTTGTAGTGTGGACTAATCTTACTGGGGTTAGGTGATATCTCAAAGTGGTTTTGATTTACATTTGTCTCATTACTAAAGATGATGAGCATTTTTTCATGTGTTTGTTGGCCATTCGCTGTCATCTTCAGAGTAGCTTCTGTTCAAGTCTTTTGCCCACAAAGACATGGAGTTGTTTGTTCTTTTATTATTGATTAATTTGAGTACTCTTTAGATTCTAGTTATCAGACCTTTGTCAGAATCATAACCTGCAAAAATCTTCTCCCATTCTGAAGGCTGACTTTTTGCTTTACTGGCAGTGCCCTTTGCTGTACAGAAGTTTTTTAGCTTGATCCCTATAGCTTTCATACATTAGTTCTAATATTGTTCATGGAACTACATGGAAAAGACCTGTTAACTACAAACCCTTTTCAAATAGAATTATCATGTTAGTTATCAACTGAATTATGTCTTTTAAAATTCACAGGTTGAATTCCTAACTCCTTCCAGAATTGTAGGGAAATCAATTTTTATTGTTTAAGCCACAAATTCTATAGTAGATAGTTATGACATCATTAGCTGACTAATAGGCTGATTTTTTTTTTTTTTCCGATTGACCATAATTGGTTTGATAGTTCCAAAAATGCCATGAATTTTAAGCTCTATCTACTTGGATCACAAAAATATGATATTGAAAACAAAGCATGTACCTATTTGTAATATTACATAATACCCTCTCAGTTAATTCTTCTGATCAAACATCCAATGCACCAATTCTCTTTTCAGCTGTTTTAACCTATTAATTATATCCCTGTGATTCTAATCTCACCTGTCTTTTTTTTAATTTCTAGAAAATATTTTTTGTTATTTTTGAAGTATTCCTTTCTATAGTCTCTCATTTTGTTATCATAACATTGATAAAAATCATATATTAATTTATCCCTGGTAATTATAATTATTTTACATATTGCATATGACAATTTTTGCCTATGGCAGAAGGTTTAACATTTCTGGATTAGATTCTGAGTCTTCACAAGTGGTGATCTATTTCCTCAAGTAATTTTTTTGCTTTTGAAATGTATGTGAATATGTGTGAGCTCACATTCTTTGGAATTATATATGTCGGTGTTTTTTGAGTTTTATGTGGGTATTTGTTTCTCCAGAAAGGATTTGTGTCTGTCTCTGTCAGGTACCTGGAACAATGGTAGAACATGACTAATCATTTGAAACTAACACAAGTATTACTACATATCAATTCTAGACTGAACTTCGTATATATAGAAAATTTTAGTTATTATTCAGGGAGGCAATTTTATTCTTTTATTTTCCTTCTGGCTACTGATGAATAAGACAAGTAGACAAGTATTAGCTCTCTTTTTGTTTGCTGTTTAGGTCTCTTGCCCCATCAAGGATATCACATTTTAGAGGTTCTGGTTTTATATGGACATCTTAAATATATGTTCAAAGTTTTGATAGTTTCCTTAAAACTCATTGTCTAAAAATGAATGAAGAGGAGATGTTCCAAGAGCCAAGGATGGCTTTAAAACCTTTTTCTCTGGATTTGTGCTTTCTTGCTGTTTTTTTTTCTTTCCTTTTATCTTTTTTTTTTCTTTGTTGTTGTTGTTGTTCATTATTGAAAGGAGGGCACTCAACTGGCATAAACCTCACAGAACACCAAGGTGGGGGAAGCTGCAGAGCAGCATTAAGGAGGAGGGGAGAGAGAGAGAGAGAAATGGGGGAAGAGCGGAGAGGAGAGAGAGAAGGGAGAGAGGGAGCGAGAGACATGGGGGAGAGGGGAGAGAGAGAGAAAGAGAGATGGAGGAGAAGAGGGGAGGAGAAGAGAAGGAACAAAAGACAAGGGCACCTTATGTAGGTTCGGTCAGGGGAGGTGACGGGATAGTAGAACAGCCAATAAAGTGTTACTGCTCTGGCGTGAAGAGCTGTAGGGGGTGGGATATTCAGTGGATAATTGGGAAAGGGAGATGAAGTTTTGCAATTATCTAACAATTAGTATTTATGAAACTTCTGACATTTGGGTAAAATTTACTTCAGAATGAGAGACCAGTTATTGTCATGATGATAGTGTGTGTAAAAGAGTCTGTGTATCTGTAGATATGTTCAAGGTCGTGTTATACTCATTATTGCTACTGAAGGGGATCTGAGTATGCCACCCCCAAACGTATTGCTTGGCTATGTAGATTGGTTTTGAGCTGAAGGCCATTGAGAATCAATAGATGTAGAAAGAAACCCTTCTAAGAGCTTCCCTTATCTAACTAAGAGCAGAAACTTCTGAAAAAATGAGGATTGCCATAAATCCTGTCTACCAGGGGAATTTTATGGCCATAAAGAAGATAGAAAGTCAGTACTAAGATGAGCTGGCACAAACAAACTTTAGTAAATAACCCTTATCTTCCATTAGTTCCCCATATATTTACCTTTTCACGATTTATTGCTCCTAGAAGCTCAAAACACTTTTCCTTTGTTTTGTCACTTTTCCACAAATTTATTACTCTTTGTTAAAATGGTACATGTATCTCTGAGTCTGACCACTTCTTTGAGATTTTCATTTTATTTCTGTGAGGCTCCCTCCACCCCATATACATAATATAGCGATATTCTCCTATTAACCTATCTTTTGTCAGTTCAGTTTGAAGGGTCCATGAACTAAACCTTAAGAGGGTGGAGGAAAAAGGTTTTCTTTCCTATTACTACAGTAATCAGGATCCTAGAAACCTATGCGTTAAAATCAGAAAATGGAGACGACATACAAAAACACCTTTAATATAACATATAGTAGAACCTCTGTGAGTTGACCACCCAAGGAACTATGACAAATTAGTCAACATACAGAGGTGGTCAACATAAGGGACTAGGCCTACTGTCCTTTTTTTTTTTTTTTTTTTTTTGAGACACAGCCTCAAGCTAACACCTGGATAGAGTGCCGTGGCATTACAGCTCACAGCAACCTCCAATTCCTGGGCTCAAGCGAGTCTCCTGCCTCTGCCTCCCAAGAAGCTGGGACTACAAGTGCACGCCACAACACCCAGCCATTTTTTGGTTGCAACTGTCATTGTTGTTTGGCGGGCCCGGGCTGGATTTGAACCTGCCAGCTGAGGTGTACGTGGGTGGTGCCTTAGCCCGTTGAGCCACAGGGGCCAAGCCAGGCTTACTATGCTGATATGTACATTTCTTGTCTATGAAAATTAGGTCAACTGAAGGAGGTGGTCAACTATTGAAGTTCTGCTGTACTTCATACTTTTTGAGAAATAATTTACTGATTTTTCCAATTTAAGAAAATATTTCATTCCCTATGCATAACTAGTAATCTTTTCATTTTAATTTATATTCTTTCTTTATTAAATCGCAAATTAATTTGTATTCTTAAAAGCAGTTTGTATTTGACCTGATACCTTGATGCTGTCCTGTTTTATGATTTGAATCTTTCTCTCTTTTTCTCACTTAGCTTGATAATACAGAGTCTTTTATTTACTATTTCCCTTTAAGTGCCCAAACCTGATCTGGTGGTACCAAGTGAATTCCTACTCTTGCTTTATCATCTCTTACATTTTCTTTCGTCCCACCTATACAGAAAAGAACAGAGCTGGTGATTTCTGCTTCTAACCACTCCTTTTGTGGAAAACTTTGTAGTGCTTTTTTTCCCAGTAAAATTTCTGCCCTAAATTCCCATAGAGTGGAGTCATTGAAGCCTGAAGCCCAAATGCTAGGCAGGCCATGGGAGCCCAGAGAATGCTGCATTGCCTTCACAGAGAGTTTTCAGAGCACTGGGATTTGAGATTGGAAGGTTAACGGCCTCAATAAGATTCATCTTGCAGGAAAGGAAGTGTAAATAATTGAAGATGCCTGCCTTGTTCAGTGCCCAGGAGCACAAGGAGGCTCAGATCAGCTATGTCTTGAATGGATTTCCTCATACACTCTCTACTCATGGTCCTTGGAGACCCACGTTGGGGGAAAATGTCATTTAACATAGTTAAATATTTTAAAAAGCTGCCAATAGAAAGGTGAGTGGGATGATGTCACTTTCATTCGACATTTGCTTCAGTAAAATATTTCTGAACTCTCACTGGTTATCAGTAAACTTGAATTGTAATTGTTTTTATATTCTTTCTCTCAAACTGAGAAGTCAATAGTTTTAATAATTGCATGAAAAAATAGTGAAGTTGCTTCTTAATAGGTATAAACTGGCGAAAAGCCATTTTGTTAGTCTGATTTCAGAGATCCTCAAAGATTTCAGCTCTACCTACTTCTCTTTGAGCTAATCATATATTCTTCTTTTAGAGAAAAGACTCACTAAGAAGTGACTTGTCTTACCCTCTATCACCTGGGCAAGGCATTGCAAAGGAGGTATGCCAGTTAGGGTCTAGTGAGAAGAGAAATGATTCAGAAATTTGAACAAGGAAGTTTCACATAAAGAATTACTATGTATAGGAACTTTACTAAGAGGAGATATAAAATAACTCTTTTTTTCTTTTTTTTTTTTTGAAACAGAGTCTCACTTTGTCACCCTCAATAGAGTGCCATGGTGTTATAACTTACAGCAACCTCCAACTCTTGGGCTCAGGTGATTCTCTTGCTTCAGCCTTCCAAGTAGCTGGGAAAACAGGCACCCGCCACAACACTCAGCTATTTTAAGAGATGGCATCTTGCTCTTGCTCAGGCTGGTCTTGAACCTGTGAGCTCAGAGCAATCTACCCACCTCAGGCTCTCAAAGTGCTAGGATTACAGGCATGAGCCACCATGTCTGGCTCAACAACTCTCTCTCTCTCTTTTTTTAAATTTCAGGTTAATGTGAGAGTACAACAAGGTCAAAATATTTGAATTTGTTAGGTAGAGCCCTCTTGCTGTTGTATCCCACACTCAAAGAAAACAATTCTTAAAATACACTCCAGGTACCCCGAGAGAGTACCCAGCAAAAGACAAACTTGGAAGTGGGAGCTGTCCACAATGCTGGGATTCAGACCTCATCAGAGAAAGGACAATTACAACTCACTGAACAGCAGAGAAACACTTACGGTTGTCTGAACAGGCCTCGGTAGTAGGAAACTGCCTTTTGGGGTGCTGGTGAATTTTTTGAGGAAGCTTCCTTTAAGAGAGTGTTGGTGAACTCACACCAGAAAGGTAGTTGGCTCATGCATGGAGCCCATAGGAATCCCCCTCTCCTCCCTATGTTGGAGAAGATAACAGCGGGAGTCTCTGGAATACCTGTGAAGGAACCTCCAAAACTCCCTGAGAACTGCCCATGGAGAATGTTACCAAAATTGCTGCAAGGGGACCAGCTGGAGCACTCAGGGAACCCACTGGGATTCCATTTCAATTTGCTAGGGGAGAGCACACCAAGCCAGGAACCAGGAAGAAAAAGCACGTTCTCCTACCAGTGTCCCTCGGGGCTCTCTAGTAATGCTACAGCTTAACATCAAGCTGGCATCCTCGGCAATGAAGAGTGGGTCTGGAGCCAAGAGTCAGCAAATTGACGGCATAGGAGATACCTTCTAGTGTGTGTACCTTTTTACTACCTTATATGGCATGCCCACAATTGTCATTGTTTTTCTCCTTTATTTCATGGTACATGAAGATTTGTGGCAGATACTAGTGAACACAAAGAGAACTTTAGAATTAAGAACTTAATTTTAAGTCTTAGTGCATTCTCTGATCTGAATATTTAGGGAAATAACCAAAATTTAGCAGCATACACCTGGGGACAATTTTTTGTAATGCTTAAAAGATACTAGAAAAATGGAAATGATTAAACAAGAAATTCAAGACCTCAAATTTTTTTAACATCATAGTCAAAGCAAAGTGAAGGAAAAGTCTAGTCAATTTGTAGAGACCTGTGTTGTCCTACAGGAACTGAATTTTTAAATTTTATTTTAATTCATTTAAGTTAAAAAAAAATTGTTTCAGGGTTTGGAAAACTTTTAAGTGTGTTTGGAATAATTTAGAGGATAGCATGGGAGGTTTCATGCACCAAACTTCGAGGGGGCATACTTTACTTCTGCTTTCATCCAACTGGCTGTGCTGGGGAGGAAAAACTTTTCCTCTCCTCTCTTATGTTTAGTGATTGGAGGACTGCAAATTAAATTGACAAAAGACAGATTAACAAGAGACAGATTTTTATTCATGTGGGTACACAAGAGCGCACAGAAAAATGTGACTCAAGGAGGGAGTTAGAATTTGGTATTTATATACCATCTTAATAGGGAAAGAAGGGGGATGAAGGCACTTACTAGAAAACAGATGACTTTTAGGAAAGATAAATAGGCTCTTAGGAGAATATATAGGAGATATGATAGTTTTGTGACAATGCTCAAGTAGATGATTTCTTATGCTGATGCAGACGTCTCCTCTCTGGTGTTATGAATTAATCTTCCCCACCCTGGCAAGAGATTTATGACAGTTGAATTCTTTTGGGAGGCTCTGCTTTCAGGCAGATAGGAAGAGTTTAGCCTGAGCCCATGCTTCTAATCTCAGCTCTGTGGGAGGCCAAGGAAGCAGGATGACTTGAACCCAGGAGTTTGAGACTGGCTTAGGCAACATAGTGAGACCTTGTATTAAAAAATAAGAAGGAGTTCAGGAAAAAAAAATTCTTACATCTGTTGATTCTCAAATGCCTAAATCCCCAAATTGTTTTTATGCTGCAGGGATGTATTATTGGAGCTCAGTTACTTGGTCACAAGGACTATACCCACGAGGAAAAAAGAAATTTGGTGCACAGCTAGCCATATTTGAATTATGAGGTTTAGCTGGGGTTTAATCTACCCTGGGCACAAGAATAGGGCACTATGTGGCTTAACTCAATCAATTTTCTGCCATTACCTCGGACTTCATGGCTGGTTCAGAGGTGTAGACATGCTTTAAGCTGACTCAATTAGAGTGAATCTCCGGACCTTTGTGTAGACTCAGTCCATCCACTGGGCAGGCGATATGAGGTTTAGAGCTAGTAAACCCATAAGGAGAGAGCCTGGATTGTTAGGGGACATGATCAGGAATCTGAGTGTGAAGCTTATTCAGAGGAAGCAGACCTAAGAAATCAATCCTGGTGACGTCAGGTCCAGACCCAGACCTGTTTGAAGTTCCACTGTAAAGTTATACGACTCAATACATTCCCTTTTAACACAGGGCAGTTTAAATTGAGTTTTCTGTTGCTTGCAATCAAAATAATTCTAATTACTTCATGTAATATACCAGTGTAACTGGGCTATTTTTGTTATTAAACCAAGATCTGTTCATGTTATCTCAAGAAAATGGAGGTGAATTATAAAACTATATATGGGATGAAAGTAGAATCCAGCAAGAAACAACTTTTAGAAGAAGTTGCTCTCTGCACTCTCTCTATGTTCCTAAGGTCTCACGTACTCTTATATCACTGCTTCTTTGTGGGCATCTGCTGTGAGATACATACTTTTGATTTGCACTCAGCCATTATATTAAGGTAACCATATGTTCGCTTTGTATGGGACAGGTTTATTTTACATAGCTTGTTCTGGCATCCCTTCTGGTTTAGCTTTTCTCCTGGATTTTTCATTTCAATGACATTTTTATTATTACAAGTAGCATTAAAGTAAGGCAGGAGGGCTTACCAAAGTTTTGTATTTACAGCTTTTACCACGGATTTGTTTAGTAAAATGTAAAATGCAAATGAGGTGAACTGGGCATCATTTTAACCCAGGATTAAATATTAAAGGAGGCCACGATCACCCGTTTCTCTTTTTGAGACCCTTCCTGATATTAATATATTGTATCAATATATTGATACACTATAACTAACAGTCCTCTTTTAAGTGTAGTATTTGGGGCGCTTACTTATAAAATAAAGCACAGTCATGTGCTGCATAATAATATTTAGGTCAATGATGGACTAAATACATATCCACAATGGTCCCATAAGATTGTAAGTCTGTGTTTTTACTATTCCTTTTCTATGTGTAGATAAGTTTAGATAGACAATTACTTACCATTGTGTTACAATTGCTTATATTATTCAGTATAGTAACATGATATTTAAGTTTGTAGCCTTGGAGCAACAGACCATACCATATAGCCTAGGTGTGTAGGAGGCTATTTCATCGAGTTGTGTGTAATTACATTCTATGACATTTTTTCAGTGACTAAATCTATTGTATCTTTGGTATTGACACATGACTGAGCTTTAGCTAGGGATGACTGTAGCTAATTCTCAGGCCTGGCTGGCTTTGGGAGATGTACTCCATTGCCGCCTCTGCTGACCACTGGTCTACCAGCCCATTATGCTATAGCCTTAGCCTGTGAGATGCACAAAGTTATCAAAGGCCATTCAGAAATGTAGAATATTATAAGTGAGGTAGGTGGATTAAATGCAGAAAATGGACTGAGCAGTTCTGGCATGAGCTTATGGAGGACATTTTGAATGTTCTTGGTAAGGTGATTTTGTATATGGTGTGGTATAAATCTATAACTATTTTATTTTTGGTAATTTATAAATTTCAGTAGTTACAGCTGTATGATTTTAACAATTTTAGCTGTCTTTCGTAACTCTCTAAAGTGTCTTAATTTGGATTCTAAGTTATTATGGTTACCAAATCGTAAGGTTCTCTTTACATCAGTCTTTAAGTTCCAGCTCTCTTTTAACTGGCTCATTCATTCTTTCTTTCTTTTTTTGAGACAATCTGATCAGTCTAGCTTGTGGCAATGCCATAACATCTGTTATTGGTTAGCCAGTGGGTTTGTGGCTGTTGAACCAAGTCCTCCCTCTTGCTCCCATTGTTTAGGGTGGGGGTGGGGTGTCACGTGATAGAAAACACGTGGGCCACTTGACCTAGAGTGGACATATGCATGACAGTAATGTTGAATTCCTATGTAAAGCACTTGAAAACAACTGCCAAAGAAATAACTGTCAAATCCTCTAACAGTGAAGAATTGCTACTTGCACACTGAAGCAATGTCTATAACTCCAGTATTTTGGGAGGCCACTGGAGGTTACAATGAGCTGTGATTGTGCCACTGAATTGCAGTCTTTGTGACAATGCAAGAGACCTTCTTTTGTCAAAAAAAGAAAGCCCTAGGAGAAAATCTTCCTCACAATGATGTCCTCAGCATCTTTAAAATGTGTTAGGTCTGTATAATAGAAATTCAATAAATATACTGTATATTAAATCTACAGTATGTATAAATGAATACATAAATAGTATATCATTTTCAAGTATTGGGTTCAGAAACAAAATATTCTCTACTCTAGAGAAGCTTAGAAGAGATTTTCATCGTGTGGTGTTTGTCTACTGAATAAGGTCACTATGAAATGGGTCAGTAGGCTGGGAGGGCGACACCATGGCATCAGGGTGGCTGAGATCTACACTTTGTTTTCTCACTTGGATGATTCCAGAAAACTGAAAACAGCAAAAAGTGTTTGTTGGGAGCTTATTTTGTAGGCCTCTGCCATAGACAAGTTAATGATTTCCCTCCCACTGTAGGGTCACCTGCCACTTCTCAGCTTTGAGGGGCCCCACCACAGTTGGTATCCACTAAAGGGCTTAGGGCAGGGCATGTGAAAATGTGGAAAGGGTCCCTATGATTTGGAAATAATGCTGCTCACACATATCCCAGTTCACCTCACTGACCCTCTAGGTGTACTGTAAGCTAATGTTTCTTCACCCCTTTGAAGTTAGGTGTGGACATGTGACCTGCTTTGGACAGTGAGATGTGACTAGGCGTGTTGCGGGTTACTTCCTCAGAAGTCCACACAGCCAAACCATATTTCCTTTTTCCTGCTGTGGGGGTTGTGAAGCACACATGGGGTAGAATTCTCTCTCAGCCTTCATGCTCCTCAACCCTGACTTGCATCGGACATGTAGAGTGAATGAGAAAGAAACTTCTGTGTTAAGCACTGGGCTTGGGAGGTATCACTGCAGCTTATTCTGATGCATATAGTCACTGAAAATTGGGTTTGCCAGGGTGAATACATTTCAACTCATCTTCAGAGTAATTTCTGAGACTCACATTTGCAAATCTTCTGAGGCATATATAAAAGATGTTGGACAGAGTGCCGTGGCTACTCTGAGAGCCTCTGTTGACAAGAAATAAATTTACTTTTAACTCTCCTGTGGTTTTTTTTTTTTTTAAATGTGATCTTTTTCTAGAAAGCAGTGACTCTGTAGAGCCAGTGGATTCTGGACTGAGGAAGAGATTTGGAAACAGAACAGAGAGAACACTAAGGAACTGCTCTTGGACATTGACGTGGTTTGCTCACTTTCTGCCTGGATCCAACATCTCTTCAAGTGAATACTCCCAATTCTCCTTTTCTTCACACTCTTCCCTTTTCTCTGTAAGACACATACACTGTGTTTGCAGGAACTTCATTTAATTAGAATAAACATCATGTATTAAGTGATGCATTTTTCCCTATAAAGCAAGCCATTTATCAATGTTTTTTTGTAATTGTTTGTGTTAAAGCACTTTTTGGAAGACTTATGATCTATGGTGTCTATTGAAGCTTCCATTGGAAGGGGGGCAGAGGCAGAGCCAAAGCTGATGGAAGGGATGATAGAGAGATAAGCCCTGAGGCCTATATATTACCCCCTCCCCACCTCCCCGTATCTGAAAGGCCAGAGAAAGGATTGTGATTATTCTATTTGGCAATCCAATTGTCTGTCTTTGGAGAATGATAGGGGAAGAATGGAAGTCACAAATAAAACCTTTCCCACTGCCAAGGTACACTCGAAGTATTTACAATCCCTGATATCTTTTAGGTTTGGCTTTTATTTTTCCTCTGTACTGCAAGATTAAACCTTTGAGGAAGTTTGTAGTGGGAAGAGGGAACACATTAAAAAGAAAAAACACATACTTGCAGACATTGGCAAGAGACCATATTGTTTTCCCCCTTCAAAGACATCTCCTGGAGAGGCTGTAAGCTTATCCAAAGGAAATTGCTATGTTACAAACTTTTAGAGCTTCTTATTTTTGAAATTGTTTTTTCAGTGTTCTTTATACACTATTCATTCATTTATTTAAATAAGTATGTTGAGTGCCTGTTATGTGTTGAGTACTGTGTAAGAACTTGGGAAGTAATGAGAGAGTTGGTCCTAGCTCTGTCTAGATATTTGCCAACTATTGAAGGACCACAGACAAGTAAACCAGATGCCTTTACTATGGGTTTTATCAATGCAGTGATAGACATACACACAGCATGCTCTGGGGGGGAAATAGGAAAGGCACCTGACCCAGGCTGATACAATGTGGCCAAGGAAAGGCACCTGGAGCAAGAACACAAATCGGAGTTTTGTGAACAGGAGAAAGGCGGGGGTATTCTGTGGTCTCGAGGTAAGTAGTAACATGGCATATTTGGAGAGTGGAGGGCCCCAGGCTCTCTGCTCCTTTCAGAGATCTGATCTCCCACTGTATCCATGTCTCTGACTTGCTTGTTATTCTGTATTATTTTCCTCTTTCTATGTTACATTATGGCTAATTCCATAATGACCATTCAAGACAGGGTATGGAAGGAATGGTAAGAAGGGGTTATGCTAGATTTGAGAGATTGGTTAAATGTCCAAATGAGGATGTGGGTAAGCATAAGTTCACATGTGTGTGTAGATGTGCACACACACTCACATATATCTATATGTGTATATGTGAGTATGTGTGTGTATCTGGAATTCAGGTGTATGTATATGTACACGTGCAGAAAATCATCATATGGATGACATTTAAAATTATGGACCTGGAGAAGATGATCTAGGCAATGAGCACAGAGAGAGAAAAGGAAAGATGCAGACCTGAGGGATTTCAAGGTAAGGGATGAGAGAAAGAGAGAAAGCGAGAGCCTTGTTTTTAGCAAGTAAACTTGTTTATTCTGAGTAATCCTTCTTCTGAAATCTAAGCACATTGCTGGATAAAATATAAAAAAGAACTCTGTCAATTAAAGAGCATTGAAGACATGAAATGATAATCCAAATTCTGGAAGAGAACCTAAAGTTGGGAAGATAGTAGATTTTTTTTTTAATTTCTTAAGAGATGTGGTCTTGCTATGTTACCCAGGTTGGCTTTGAATTTTGGGCTCAAGTGATCTTTCTGCTCTAGACTCCCCAGTAGTTGGAACTACAGGCACAATCCACTTTATCCTGGGATAAATAAGTTGTCAAAATCCTGAGGGCATTTGCTCATACTGTAGACTTGGGCTTCATTTAAATGCTGTAAAAAGCAAAGAAGACAGATGTCCAGGGGTGCCCTCAGATGGGTTGTTTTAAAGAAGGGTTTCTGAACATTAAGCAGAAACTTCAAAGAATTAAACCTAAGAGAAAAATGCAGTAACTAAACCCTATTGCCTCTTTGCTACCAATGACAAGGGATATGTCTTTCTACTGAACAGAAACAAAAAGAAAGCAGAGAGGAAAAAGAAAACACATTCTTGAGAAGCTGTGACAAGTCAGCCTCTATGGAGAAGTTCCTCTGTCTATGCTCATCCCTGGGTGGGCCAGGCTATGCCTTGGTTAGGAGTGGTCCTTTCCCCAAAGCACCTGGCAGAAGCAAACTAAAAGCATTTCTAGAGGAGGCACATTTATTCCAGACCACAGTAACTCTTTTGAGAGTTGCTCAGCAGCAATGAGGTAAATTAAAGTAAGGAGGTAAAGGAAATAAACTCATGAAGGAATAAGGCAACATAAGTGAGGACCACCAACCACAAAAGGTAGGACTAGGCCTACAAATACTTCAGATAATATAATTATGAAGCACAGATTATAAAACAATTGTTTCCTAGTTTAAAGAAATAAATGACTTGCTTAAAAATATTAGGAGAATAAAAATATACAAAAATGATGGAGAAGATTTGCAGAAGACACATACAAAACTTCCCAAACTGAGAAGTTCAATAATTAACATTAAAAATTCAGTGGAGATGTTCGGCCAGATTAGACTCATCAGACAATTAGTGCGGTACTATGTATATAAGAAGAAATTATTGACTTGGCTGGTTATGGTGCCAGCCACATACACTGGGTCTGGTGGGTTTGAGGCTGGCCTGGAACCAAAAAGTAGCCAGGCGTTGTGGTGGGCACCCGTAGTCCCAGCTACTTGGAAAACTGAGGCAAGAGAATTGCTTCAGCCCAAGAGTTTGAGGTTGCTGTGAGCTGTGACATTACAGCACTCTACTAAGAGTGACATAGTGATACTGTCTCAAAAAAAAAAAAAAAAGAAAAGAAAAGAAAAGAAAAGAAAAAAGAAATCATTATGTAACACAGAAAGAGGAAAAAATACAGAAAATACAGAGGAAGGAATAAAAGACATGGAAGAAAGAGTAGATCAGAGTTCTGAAGGAACAAAAAGGGGCAGAAGCAGTATTTAAAAACATAATACCTGATAATTTTCCAGAACTGATTAATACAAATAAATCCACAAATTCAAGTGGATTGCAAGCATGATAAATAAATAGACAGTATATTTCTAACACACCAGAGTAAAAATGTAAAAATCAAAGAAGAGAGGAAATTATAAATAAAAACAGATAGAGGAAAGAAATAAATTTATCTTCAAATGCATGCCAATTATCTGAAAGAGACTGTACCGTAGAGGAAACAAAAAATAAAACAGAGAAAAGAAAAAAAAAACAATAAAATTGACAGTTGACTTTTCAACAGAAAGAAGGCCAAAGGTGTGTTAAATGTGCCAAAAGAAAACAATTGCCAAAGTTTTAGCACAAAAACTTTTTTTCTACCATTAGCAGGTATTATAAGATTCAAGTGTGGAGAAAGGGATCTCAGGTGAGACTGAGGTGTAGAAAAAATTATCTGCAAAGAAACTGAAAAACACATGAATAAATGTAAGTAAACATTAAGTGTACGAACTATTAATAACATATTAGTTTTAAAAGAAATAAAATATGAATGTTTCAAGATTTTTTATAATATCTAAAAGCAACTTGAAGGTTGTGATTAACTATAGACTTTGATAATTTAAATGTACATTCTGTAATTTCTAGAAAAATCACTAAAGTAAGAGAGAATGTAATATCTAAACCCACAGAGGATATAAAGGGAATGAAAAATATAGGTCAATTCAAATGGATGCAAGAGAGGAGAGAAAAAGAAAGCAAAGGAAGGAAGTGGAACAAATCCAATGTGCGAAATATTATAATAGATTTAAATGCTACAGTGCATGTAAAATTATATTAAATGTAAATGTCCTAAAGGTCAAAGTTAAAATTACAAGGATTATGAGACTGGATTTTAAAATTCTATTAGCATATGATAGTCCAGAGATTTATCTAGAATATAAGGATTCAAAAAGTTTGAAAGTCAAAAAACAGAAATACTAACCAAAAGAAATTTGGTGCAACTAAATTATAATTAGAAAACATGGATGTGGCTTGGTGCCTGTGGCTCAAGCGGCTAAGGCGCCAGACACATACACCTGAGCTGGTGGGTTCGAATCCAGCCTGGGCCTGCCAAACAACAATGATGGCTGCAACCCAAAAAATAGCTGGGCATTATGGTGGGTGCCTGTAGTCCCAGCTACTTGGGCAGTGGAGGCAGGAGTATCACTTGAGCCCAGGAATTGGAGGTTGCTGTGAGTTGTGATGCCACAGCACTCTACCCAGGATGACAGCTTGAGGCTCTGTCTCAAAAAAAAAAAAAAAAAGAAAGAAAGAAAGAAAGAAAGCATGGAGTGCTGAAAGTGTTATAGAGATAATGAAAACAACTCAAAATGATAGAAGGTGTAGTTAATAAAGATGATATGAAATTTAAATTTGCTAGAGTTCAAATAACATAGTCTCAAAATATATGAAGCAAAATTTAACAGATCTATAAGAAGAATCAGAAAGCACACAATCTTAGTGGTAGATTTAAACATGTCCCTGTTAGGGAAGAGGAGTGCTACCATAAAATTTAAGGGAGGTGGTGAGTGAGAAGAAGTGAGAAGAAGAGGTTTCCATTAGGAAGGTGTACATAAAGAGATTCTAGATTTTCAGAATATTCTGTATTTTAGTTTAGGTGGTGCTTACATTGTACTAGGCTTTTTTTTTTTTTTTTTTAAGTTTCACCCAGAGAGTTTCAAGATGGCAACCCCGGGTAGCTGAGCTGCAAACTTCAGTAACCTTCTAACTATTTATTTATTATTATTATTTTTTAATTCTTAAATACATGTATTTTATTATTCTTCATTACATTATTTCCCTCCTACCCCCCAGTGGTAAGACAGAATTTATTTACAGAAAAGAATACAGAAAACAGAAAACACTAAAGCTCCTGGTAGAGGGAGAGAACTCGAGTGGGGAGAGAGAAGCTCTCTCCATTTTTCTCCCCGTCTTTCCCCATCTCCTCCTTTAGGCCTCTAGTCTCAGGTTATATATAGGTGTATGGGTTCCTTGGCCAGGAAAGGAATGAATACAGTTCCTTCTGCCAGGGGCAAGGTGAATGAATGTATCAATGAATGGATACAGTCCATTCATGGAATTGAGGCCTGGGAAATTCACATGAAATTGGCTTAGGCATAGGAGATGGGGGTTCCACATTTAATCCTAAGTGTAAAGTGAAGAAGACACCAAGGCACAGGTTTCTCCTCGGTAGTTGTCCAGCCTTTTTGGCTATTGGAGCCTCCGGTGGGGGTTGGAGGTCCCCCTCCTTGTCTGTCATCCAGCCCGCTGTCCCTTCAGCTGGCTGCTGCAGCACCGACACTGCCAAGGAGAAGGCGGCAGGTCTGCCAGCTCCGCTGAGCTGGCTAGGGCGCCAAATGTCCTGCATCAATTCTCCCTCTCTGAGTAGAAAATCCAACTGCTGTTAGGGAAAAGGGGCAAAGACTTGATCTAACTGCTTCCTGCTGAATCGGGCAATGATAGAAGGGGGCAGTTAGGGTTTCTCCTGAGGGAGAGTGATACAGGGGTTCATGGACTGGAACCATCTGTATTGCGTGTGGCTTGATGACATTTCTGGAAAACATAAATCTGATTAGTGTAATCAGTAATAGGCAAAGGTAGAACAGCGTCAGGTCAGAAGCACTTCTTCATTGATGCCAAAAGAAAACCATATTAGGGTTTTTCTTGCTGTTTCCTAAATAATAACTTCAAACTTTCTTTTGGCTCACAAGTGTAGGTGGTCTGTGGTTGGCTATCTTCATTGCCTGCCTCCATAGAAGATGGAAGGTTCCAGGACT
>CAUYON010129304.1:0-14926 GCA_963573935.1 Arctocebus calabarensis
AAACATGAAAGAGGTAAAGTCTCCATCTTTCCTTAAGGCTGCATAGTATTCCATGGTATACATGTACCACAATTTATTAATACATTCATGGGTCGATGGACACTTGGGGTTCTTCCACGACTTAGCAATTATGAATTGGGCTGCAATAAACATTCTGGTACAGATGTCTTTGTTATAATGTGACTTTGTGGTCTTCTGGGCATATACCTAGTAAAGTGGCACAATTGGATAGCGCATGGTATAGATATCATAACATAACATATTTTGAAAGTGAACTTGCACTTGGAATGATGCATACCAGCACAGCAACTCAGTGACCCTGAATGAAGGGAAGGTCACTTGGATTTGGAATTCAGGTAATAGCGATCATTTGTATCCTGCTGAATCTTGAAACTTCAGGAAACTTTGGCAAAGTGAGAGGAGACAGGCTCTCTGGGACTCCCCTGATGGCGCTGGCCCATTTCCCCTGTGAGTCCTAGCTCCTTCCTTCACTAGGGACTGCCCACACGAACACTGCTTTCGCTTTCATTTCTTTCTCCCCTAGAGTTTTTGTTTTGTTTTCTCGTGTCTATACCATAGTTCAACATGGAACAGTCTCAGGGCAGGAGGTGTTAGGGAGTGCCTTCCCTTGCCTGTGCTCCTCTCAGCCTCTTCATATTGTGATGCTTCCTGGAACAGAGATGAGAGTTTTCCATTATGAAGAATAAAGTCTTGGCTCAGAAGCCTAGTAACAATGCACCTGTGAACAGGTGGAGCCTCTGGGGTGCGCTTTTGTTTCTTATTCTTTTCAAAATACATATCATTGACCAATTTAAAAAATAATACACGATCACTGCAGGTATTTAAAGAGGGTAAAAATATAAAGAATAAAGTTATCGGGATTCACAGTCTTCTCATCAGAAATAACCACTATATTTTCTCCCCTTTGTACATATTTGATTTCACCACCTAGACAATATTTTTGTGTATTCTTGAAAAAAATTGATGCATAATATTTTATCACATTGAGCCTCAATATCTTCATTTGTTAACAGAATTAATAAAATGTGGGTATAGAAATAGCCTGAAGCATAGTAGGTCCTGAGTAAATGTTAATTAATTTTGAACCAAACAGGTGTCTGGCCTTGGAACTGCTTCTTTCTGCCTTTCCTTGTTAAGTGTTCTGTTTCTCCTAAAGGAGTGGGTGGCTCAGAGGAGGAGGAAACAAAAGTACACACTGGGACTGGTCTTGGCCTAAGGACAGCTGGAATCCACTTTCTGATTAAATAAACTTGAGAGGAAAATAAAGGCAGTAGCTACCTTTGGTCATCAAATTTCCTTAAGATTTAAGTCCTGCTATCTTGGAAACCCACATGAAAATGTAAATTCTTCAAATAAAGTGGACTCACAATGAAAGCAGGCACGTTCTTGACCCTGAAAAAGGGATTACTGCCTGGCATGGGGCATAAGGTCTTGACCTAGGAAATCCTACGAAGTTGAAAGCGTTGCATAAGAGCAAGTATCCACGTAAAATTTTTCACCTTCCCCAGGGAATTGTTTCCCCAACTTCTGTATAATGACAGTAGAGATCAGAACATTGCTCCCAGATTTAACCTTGACATGGCAATCCCTCAAAGTGATTTTGTCAGCTACAGTCAAACGTGCTGCAAATGAACACGGGGAGGACATAAGGCAAAAAAGAAAAATACCATGCAACTGAGAAAAGGTCTTTTCCCTGAGGAGTTGCCATTACTGACTACAGTAGCAGGGTGGCTGGGAACTGGCCTTGGGTCTCATTGGATGTCTACAGGGAACTTGTCTAGTGCCCCCTGCAGGAAGCTAAGGGCGTGGAGCAAAACCTATCCACATAAGCACAAGTATGAGGGCAGAGGCAGGGCTGGCGAGGGAATGGTGTGATGTGGTCAGAACGGCAGTCAGAGCTGACATATCTTCCTGACTCTCCTTTACTCTTTCAAATCCTCTTTCATCTTCTTCTCTGATAACATTTAACCTTTACAGGGAGCTATTATTTGGGAACAATGTGAGAAAACAATTTGATCAGCCCCATTTGGTCCCTAGACTCATTGATTCACTATCTGTCCATTCACACATTTTTGCTGCACACCAGTGACTGTGACTATTCCCCCTTGGGAATTCTAAGGTGACTCAGAGATGTGTCTAGGAATTTGTAGTCCAGTGAGTGACTTAATGATTTGAACAGCAATAATCACAGTAAATAGAAAACTATTGGTAAGTCCATTGAAGGGGCAGAGGCTGGTGCATGAGTGTCAGTGAGAATAGCTGCTCCATAATGGCTTGGCACTTAGGGAAGTCCCCTCTCAGTTCTGTAGGGATGAGAGGTCCTTTGTAGTCCCTAACCATCCACAGGGCTCTACAGGTTGCATCTTCCCTGAAAGAGGACTCCATAATCCCCAAATTTCCCGGTCCATCAGCCCTCTCAAGACCTGGTTCTGTACCTTCTATATGAAATCCAAGTGGCTGGAAGGCCCTGCCTTGGTGAGAACCAGCCTGACTGTCCTTAAGGCTATTTACGCTTCTAATTCAGTGATATGATAGTGAGCCTGGGATAGTTCTTTTTCTTTCTTTCTTTCTTTTTTGTTTTTACCTGGGGCTGGGTTTGAACCCACCACCTGTGGTATATGGGGCTGGCGCTCTACTCCTTTGAGCCACAGGCACCACCTGGAATAGTTTCTTAAGGAAGCAAATGCAATTGAAGATAGGACTACAGGATAGGGAAATAATGATGTCTTCTCTCTTTTTCTCTCCTCCTCTTTCTTCTCTCTCCCCTCCTTTTCTCTCTCTCTCTCTCTCCTTCTCTCCCTCTGCTCCTGTGGCCTCTAAATGACCTGCAGGTGGTAACTGGATCGTCTCTGCACATCTCAGAGGGCCCAGGTGAGAGCTGCCTCAGCAGAGCCTGTGAATGGAATAAAATGAGCAGGAGGCATCTGTGGCTGGGTCAGAATGAGCAGCAGCCTGACTCCAGGGCTGTTTATAGGGGGTGATGACTCAGGGGACAGCACCTCCCTCCTGACTCCATGGAGCTGAAACACAGAAGGCAGCAGGAGCATTCGGGGGACTGCAGCTGACTCACCGTTTCCAGCAGGAGGTCAGGGCTGAGAACTCCTGGAACATCAAAGGGGGCGAAAAAGCAAAACAGAACAATAAAACCCACAACAACTTAGTAAAACACTGTTATTTAGAAGCATATGAATTTGGAGACCCCCCCCCCCGAGTCCTTCCCCAACTAGACACAATAGGTGAGACTTGGAGGTACTAACTGGCCAGCCCCAACCCCACAGAGTTTAAATCAGAATTTCTGGAGGTCAGGCTGGGGCACTGGTAACCTGCAAAAGATCTCCAAGGGATTCTAATGAGTGGAAAGACTGAGAAAACCTGAGCTATTGCAAAGCAATTCAAGCCCAAAATAACCAGCGGGTGACCATCTGTAAGCTTAAGGTGGACCTGTTCATTCACAGGGCATATCACCCCATGCCCGTGATGCTTTGCCTTTGCTATTTACAAAACATCTCACATGCACCACAATGGTCAGGAGGAACAGGGAAGAATAACGAGCCTTATCCATGAGGTCGTAGCTCCCCAGAATCGGGAGATGATTTCCATGATCCCAAGTAACTGACAAAACCAGGATGGAACCCAGAAGTTCTGGCTGCCAAAGGTCAGTATCCTTCCTCATTTACATCAAGAAACTCCTTTCTCTGCGCTTCTCCAAGAGCCCTGCCCTTTGATGACTGACTTTTGTTCTAGTCTGTTCCGACCCCCATCCTTATTCCTTAAAAATTTTGAATATTCTCGGGGAAAGGGAATGTGGAGGTATGTACAGGCAATCCCTAGGTTATGAACAAGGTGGGTTCTATAGCTTTGCTCTTAAGTTGAATTTGTATGTAACTTGGAATAGGTACATTTACCTGTAACTTGCATCCGTTCATAAATGTGAGTTGAAGCCAACCAGATGTTTGAAACTTGAAGACTTTACTGTTCTAGCCTCTGTTTGTAAATTCAGGTTGTACATGAGTCAGATGTTTGTAACTCAGGGATTGGCCATCGTGTGATATGGCCAAGCCTGGGTTGTCTCCTGGGGCAATCAAGCATTTGCAGCAATGCCATTTGCTTATTTCTTGCTGACATTGAGAGAACAGTGATTCTCAGCCTTGCCTGTGGATTACAATGACCTTGGAAGCCTTTATAACTTTCAGTGCCCAAAGGTGTGCCCAGGAACAATGAAATCAGAATTTCTGGAGATGGCTGAGGCCTCAGGATTCTGAAAGCTTCCCCACTATGCCATTTGCGCCCAACGTGCCAAAGCCTTGTGAGATGTGGAGACTTAAGCAGAGAGGTGAACTGTTAACCTTTGTAGCATATTTTGCTCCCAGATGTTGTTCAGAGGCTATTCCTTTATTGTGTGTGCTTGTCCTTAGGCGTCTTCATTTCCATCCTATTTCAATTATTTATTGTCAAAGGACTGTCTCAAACTAGGTCGTGGGTTTCCTCTCAGTGGCTGTCAGAGGTGAGAGGGTGAGGGAAACATGAAAAGATAAGAAATAAGAGGAAGTTGTAGGATGAAAGCCTGGAATCGAAAAGCTGGAGCCACTTATAGTGGCAGAGGGGTGGGCTGAGACAGAGTGAAATCGATGCTTTACTCTCAAATGCCAAACCCAAGACAGCCAAAGAAGGAATGCGGGACGGTGGATGCCACATCGGGTGGAGTCAGAGCACACCAGCGGATAGAGGAGGGTGAGTAGATTTACAGTGTGCAAATCACAGTCCAGAGGCAAAGACAGGCTAACTACTTCCAGACAGCATGCACCTCTTTTCGACTCACCTCCTGTCCATCTTTCAGCAACTGCACTCGACAAACACAGTCTGACATCTAAGTTTTATCTCGATAATTCTTATTTATCACTCAGTAGAAGCTCTCAACATTATTCTATTTAAATCAGGCTAGTCCTCTGTCTCAATAATTGGGGACTTTCTATTGTGCATTGAGCCTATATCTAGAAGTATCACTAAGGACACTGGCAAATGGAAAAGAGAAGCTAATAGCTATTGAACGCACCTGACCAGAGACTACTTTTAGGATTCAATCTAATGTTCACTCTTACAATTACTGCCTCGATTTCATAAATATGACAAGTGGGTTTTAGAAATGTTAACGTCCCTGCCCGAGGTGCACAGTGAGTAGGCCTCTTCTTTTTTTTAATGGCAAAATCCACACTTAATTACGCCCATTTGTCTGATCATTAGAATTACTTAGAATGCTTGTGAAAACTACAAATTTCTCAAAGCCTTTCCAACCTCCCAAATCAGAATCCCCAGGGAACAAGCCTGGAAATCTGTATTTTAATGAGATCCTTGATTATTTCTAGGATAAAGCAAGTTTGGGAACCTTCCTCTAAGCTCTACTGTGGCCTAAAGACCTTGCCTTTTGGGTGGAGTGAGTTCTGGAGCCCTGGCCAGTTGGCAGTTTTGCTAGTTGTAATGAGAGGAAAATCTTCTGTCACCAGAACTACCCAGACAGAACATTCCAATGTGAAAGCATGAAACAGCAACAGAAGTAACAAATGTCATCCTCCTCTGGCCCTTCGCGAAGCGCTGCCCTATACGCTTTCCCACTGTGGTCCTTCTCATTGATCTTCTGGAATCTCTAGCGCTTGAACTTGGCATGGCCTGCCTTGGCCTGTCTCCCCATGAATCCCTGGCTGATCTCCTGAGTCCTTTTTCTTACCCCGTGATGCCGAGAGCTGTCTACAAGTCATCCCTGGCTCCTTTCTTCCACAAGGAGATATTTTTCTTCCACTCATTTTCTGGTGATAGATAAGAATTAGTGGGATGCTATAACTTCCTTCCATTTTTTTTCTCTCAATTTCCTCATCAGAAGAAAAAGGGTAGAAGGTAAGAGAGAACTTGGGAAAACCTGGTGAACTAGATGAGCTTCTGTGCCGTCTTTCCAATGCAGCATTCTGAAAATCTGAGAATGTTATTTAGTGATGACAGGTGTCACTTCTTAGGTGAAGAGAATGCAATCACTATCTTAAATCTTAAAGAAATGAGATTTTGTTTTAAACATCTTCGTATCCATGAAAGTACCTATAAACAAAAATTCAACTGGCAGTATTTACACAGAGTATGATCTCTTTAAGAACACAATGGGCTTCAGTCTAGTTGATGATGTCATGTACTACAGTATTCAGGCGGGGGGTGAGGGGGAAGTGCCCTGGGAAAGCAGGAATGTTCTCGATGTCCTTACATAATGGGTCATCTTATGTATCAGTGAGCTAGGGACTCACATGGGGTGATATGAAGCAGACCGCAGCCTCCATCCATTCGCCTGTTCTCAACTTTCCACCTTGAACTTGTCACAGCGTCTGAAATTTCACTACTCAACCTTTATGGCTTTAAGGGACTCTCGTGCTAAATTGCAAATATAGCAGCAGAAGAATATTCTTTCACAATCCTTAGTCAGTAGCCACTGATTAAATCATAGGAATGAATGAGACCAGCTGAGAATACTAGCTGAAATTGAGTACTTGTTTCTAGCATCGAGAGAATGCTGTGTCACTGCACCCAGAAGACAGAAAGACACGATGACAGGGATGTGGACATGGTATCCAAACCCTGTCTTCTGATCACAATTTGCCAAATATCTCAGTTTCTCTCATAGGGAAATTTTCTTGGAATTACAGCAATCGTATGTTCTGAGATCTGAAAACTTGACCAAGGTCATAGAAGCAATTTTAACTCTCACTCATCTTTTCCTTTTGAAAATTCTTGGTGTGTTGCAGACATTATTCTTCTAATTATACTCAGGTCACCTTATTGTTCATTAGCAGAGTAATACAAAAGCGATTTTAAGAAATATTTTACAGAACCTCAGCTACTATATCAATACTAAAATTTATATTAATGTTACTAGAATATATTACTCTGAATTGTGGTCTGGATCCTAAATGCTAATGGAGATAGTGAGAAACATTTTGGCAGGGTTTTAAGACATTAGCATAAATTAATTTCTTCTTGCAACTCGGTTACTTCTGGCCTTGAGGAAAATAGGTAAGCAACTCCCTCTAGAGTGATTTCTTTGCTATTATGCTGCAGCTGCAAAGGAGATACTTTGGAATGGCAAAAAGAGAGGGAACAAGAGATAAAAAGAAAAAGTAAATTTAAAAATAAGTTTTCAGCCACATTTCTCCCTTGGACCAGGTATTTACAAGCATATTTGATTACAAGGAAGGACACTTCTGATTGTTTTGTTTTGTTTTTCACTTTCCTTCATTCATTGCTAATTGTGAAAGTATAGAGTTAGTGGGCAGCGCCTGTGGCTCAAAGGAGTAGGGTGCCAGCCCCATATGCAGGAGGTGGCTAGTTCAAACCCAGCCCTGGCCAAAAACCGCAAAAAAAAAAAAAAGACTTAGTGCAGTACTCACCTGCAAGGGTGAAAATTTCTGCTTAGTTTAATTTGTCCTTTGTTTTTGGATTGTATTAAGGCATCCTGAACTTTGAGTGTCCTAAAACATAGGTACTTTTTTTGGTGGTGGTGAGGGAAGTACAAACATGAAAATGCATAGACCTGCAGCTATTTCAGATTAATCCCTTATTAGAGGTGTGGTCATGTGATCTCGGGGACAATGCTTTATTTATTTTTTTTAAGAGATAAGATCTTGCTCTGATGCCCAGTCTGAGTGCAGTGGCGCAACCACGGCTCACCGCAAACTTGAACTCTTGTGGTTCAGACGATCCCCCTGCCTCAGCTAGGACTACAAGGAACACAAGGCTAATTTTTAAAATAATACTCTTTGTAGAGATGGGATCTCACTGTGTTGCCCAGGCTGGTTTTGAACTTGTGGTCTTGAGTGATTCTCCCACCTCACACTCCCAAAGTGCTGGATTATAGACATGAGCCACTGCACCCAGCCCACTTCATGCTGTTGTGGCTCATTTTTCTCTTCTGCAAAGTGGAGATGCTAATAAGTATTTCAGCTGGAAGTTCTACCCTATTTCCTTTAGTTTAGGGCCCCCCGTGGCATAATCACACCATAAATCCTTAACAACGCCTGGCTCCTCTGTTGCTCCAGATCCAGGATTCACACCAGCATGGTGCAACCTGTCCCTGTAAACACCTGCTCTCGGCTCTAACTCCATTCAGGCTTCAGGAGACCGACTGATTCTCTACATATTTGCCGCATGTTTTCAAAACAAATAGCGTCTGCATCCTAACATTATTAAGGTTCAAGGGTCTGGCTGCTGTTGACATCAGAGCTGGGCACTGTTTCAGGGTGCAGAGGGGAATTAGGAAGTGGAAGCACTTAGGGAAAGGAGAAAACAGGTCAATCAACTTGTCAAAGCTCTTCCGATCACATGCACAGAATAGGGTGTAAAAAATAACATTTTATTCTATGGTCATGTTGATAATTCATTTTCTTGCTCTTCTGTGGGTCCATTTTCTAATTTTAGAGATATAAATTGATGGAAATGTTCAATAGTTGTACGGGGGCTAAGTGATATTTTGCAATATTAAACAATTTATATTGCACTAAAATTTATGTAAATGTAGGAACATATTTATATAATAAACATATTTATATAACACATTGGAAGCATTGTACTTATTCTTTAAAATGGCAGCTAGGTTTTGCAAATAATTTCATCAGTATATGATGCTAACTTTAGTTAGAAGTTTAACTAAATTTTTAAAATAAAATTTTAAAATTAGGTTAACATTAGAATTTAGATCATTCAAAGTGATTCTATGTTGAGATCAATTAGAAACAGAAAGTTTGAATGTGGAACTCCACAAAACCCAGAAATATGAGCATAAAAATAAAAATAGAATACTTTCAAGGAGACCATGAGCTTAAATTTTTTTTAAAATTGGAAATGATGACAGAAAATAGATTTCACAAGAAGCATTGAGTTCAGGCCTTAATAATTTCTGGTTATTAGAAAACATTAGATAGAAAACACGGTCATATTACACACGTTTTTAAAGACAAATGATATTGTCAAAGAGTTAGATGCTGCTGATACGTTAAACACAAACATGTACTATGCTGTGTCCACTGAAATCATCCACGATTGGGTTGCTGACCACCTGGTCAGCAGTGGTTTTCAGTGGATTGTGATGGAAAAGCCAGTTTGCAAGGGGTTGGAGAATGAGTGAAATCTGAAGGAGTGAATTGAGTCTTTTTTATAAAAAAAAGTATGGCTGAGAGGGGAGGAGAGACATAAGCAAGAGAGGAGAGGAACTTGAAGATGGCATTGGAAGTGAGGGAGAGAGAGGAAGGCAGAGACAGAGAGAAAGAGAGAGGAGAGACAGAGAAAGTGGGAGAGAAGAAAGGGTTTCAGAAAAGGCCAGGCATTCAAGAAATGAAGTCTTAAATGCAGATCTTACCTAATGGCAAAGATATTTTCATTGAGTGGACACGGTCCCTGTAAAACTTGAGATCGCTCACTGAAGCTCATAAATCACATGACCCTGAACTTCCTTGAACAGAACAGTTAGGATGACTGTTTCCCCAAAAAGGCTCTGGTACATACGTGTGTAAGCCTATGACTATACATACGAATGTAAAACTGATTGCACAAGCCCTTTCTTATTTCCAGTACAGCGGATGCATGCATTAAACAATGCTGTTTACATTTTATTGATTTTTTAGAAGCCTGTCAAAGGTTAAATAATAGATGGCCAGATAATGATTTCTTTTCAAGATATGCTGCAAAATCTTTGTAATGCAGGGGGCAGGGAGTGATACTGGGATGGAAGCGGAGAGCATACTTGCCACTCTGTAATACTCTTATATTCATAGGTGACTCACTTTTCTACCAACAAAGGGATTGGGAGAATGGCCAGCTGAAACATAGGGGGTAAGTCCATTATTATAGATTTAAGGAAAATCAGAGGCTGGAAGAAGCATCCCAATAATTTCATACTGACACAATCAATAGTGACAGGTAGGATGGGATAAGGTAGGCATTAACTCTAAGTTTTACAGAATTTTTCTGTTTCCTTCTTTATTGATAGGGTTTCTTTACTGACTCTTACCTTGGGACCTTGAGCATGCCAGTTACCATTTCTGTACTTTGATTTCTCAATCTGCAAAATGGGTACAAATGTGCGCTTCCCAAGAATAGTTGGATGATAAGCCCCACATCACACAATATCACAACATCTGAGTAAATATCAGAATCCTTTTTTTGGTGGGAGTTCTTTACCTTATCTTTCCAGCTTGAAGGCATGAAGGATGAAATTTACTTCTATGTATTCCTTATGTTGTATATAGCAGTATGTAGCTTGCAAATATGCAATACAGTGCATACTCAATAATTATTTTGAAGCACCCTGTTTGAAAAATAAGGGCTCTATATAACTTTCTTATATAGAGTTACAAAAAGATGAGTCTCAGTTTATAGTAACCATATTTATATTTATTCATCGAATCAAAAATTACTCCAAAACATAATATGGGAATGAGACATAATTCTTAATAGGACTTGATGAATTTTCAGATCTGTGCATACCCTCTCCTGAGAATACAGTGAGTTACTCAAGCGGAACAATCCAGCTCTGACGGAGCTAAAACTGGAACCCTGTGCTACAGAGTCCTTGAAATGCAGCCAATGAATAAGATAAATGATGAGGGAAGGACATTGGCAGTGATGTTGAATATTAGTGGGATCAAATCTATGGTGCATCTTAGAAGGGTACAGATGAAACCTACTAAATGCAGAATACAAATGTCTTCATACAATAACTAGGAAAGTGCCATGAAAGCTATGTTAAACAGTTTGATGAAAATGTTTCAGACTGTATATGAAGCCAGCACATTGTACCCCACGATTGCACTCATGTACACAGCTATGATTTAATAAAAAATAATATATATATGTATATATATATATACATCTTCAGTACTTTGGGAGAAAATGCAAGGGATTGCAATCTAGAATAAGCAGTATTTATGGAGAAAGCTCCTTATACACAAATTGCCATTTCCCCTTCATTCCAGCATCCACGAAAAAGTACAGCAAGGGAGAATGGCACAGAATTTGCACTTTTGAAACGTGTGAAGACTTTACTATTGTTTTTCATTTTAGAAAAATACTTTCGAGTGATTTACGTATATCCTTAAAACATCCCTTGAATCTCACTTGAATTTTGGGGGCGTATGTTCGTCTCTGTTTAATGGCCTGAGGATTCATTACACAGAGAAGGGGAAGCCAGAGAAAATAGTGATTCTTCCAACAAAAATTTATTTTAGCATTTCTCAGGTTCCCCTTCCTTTTATTCACACTCATTTGTAGAGGGGGAAATTTCCATCACGTAATTCATTCACTTAGAATAATTAAGCAAAGCCTATTAATTTAGTTGGATGCATGTAAGCTTATTTCAAAGCAAATATTTGGCTTCAAACACTAGTATTTAGAAATCTATTTAGTAACTGGTAATTTGACTGAATTGAACCATGTCATTATTATTTCTTAAGTGTCACTCCGAATAACCTTTTTATTTTTTCATATTCAATTTAAAAAGTAGGAATCTTAACATCGGCTGGAGATCATCACTGCTAACATTTTGAGATCTAGCCCTCCAAATAGCTATGTAGTCAGATATGTAAATTTCCCCTAAAAGGTAAACTCTGTGAGCTGATAGGACAAATGCGTATTTGGTAGGATTAAATCACAATGCACATACAATTTTTAAATATGCTATTTTCTCATAAAATATATTTTGTATTAAAAAGATTTTATCACATCCTTTTAAATAACTATCTATGACTATTTGATTTTTATTAGTCCCTGAAGTTGAACATTTAGATTATTTCTAATTCTATTTCAATTTTATTTTATTTTATTTTATTAGAGACAGAGTCTCACTTTGTCCCACTTGGTAGAGTGCTGTGGCATCACAGCTCATAGCAACTTCCAGTTCTTGGGCTTAGGCAATTCTCTTGCCTCAGCCCCCTGAGTAGCTGGGACTATAGGCGCCCGCCACAACGTCCAGCTATTTTTTTGTGACAGTTTGGCTGAGGCCAGGTTCGAATCCACCACCCTTGGTATATGGGGCTGGTGCCCTACTCACGGAGCAATAGGGGCCACCGTCTATTTAAGTTTTAAATAGTACTATAATTGACATCCTTTAGCTACATCTTTAAGTATTTTTACAGTGATAATATTTGATAATATTAAAATAATTTTCTAGACATGGGATACTATAAAAATGCATTGCTCATTTTAAAGAATTTTGATGCATTTTTCAAATAGCACAAAAATTTCATAAAAATTGACATTCTCCCAGGCAGTATATTACAAGGCCTTTTTTTGGACACTTGCCAATGAATTATAATTTTTATGTAATCTGATATCTTTAAAAGTAAGATTTAGTGTTACTTGCTTATAGTAAGTTTAAACATTTTATTATTATACTTGAAGGTAATAATTTTTTGAAGGTATTAAAGAGTTTATTTTTCTCATATTAATTCACTAACATTCTTTAAATGTATCTCAGGAATTGGTCATTTAGATTTCAGTGTGTCTCCCTACATTTTCATATTTTAGCTTTAAGTGTAGAATTTATCTACTAACAATTTTATTTAGTTACTATTTTAACATTTGTGTATATACATATTTATCATTATATATATGCAGATATATACATATATACGCTACATACACATATATAGTACAGGTATACCCATACATAGTGTTATATATATAAGGTGTTTTTAAAGTCATTGCTCTTTTCCTTTAAGAAACTGCCTTTGAGGCTTAGTACCCAGAGCTCAATGCTTACAGTGTCAGACACATGCACTGGGGCTGGCCGGTTTGAACTTGGCCCGGGCCTGCTAAACAACAACAACAACAATAGGTGAGAGCGACCATCCCTGGCCCAAAAGACAGCTTCTTTTGTTGTTGTTGTTGTTGCTGTTGTTGTCGTTAATGTTGTTTAGCCAGGCATTGTGGCAGGCTACTTGGGAGACTGAGGAAAGAGAATCACTTAAGCCTAAGAGTTTGAGGTTGCTGTGAGCTGTGATGCCACCGCACTCTACCAAGGGTGACAATAGTGAGACTCTGTCTCAAAAAAAAAAAAATTAAAAAAAGAAAGAAAGAAAAGAAGAAACTATCTTTTGTGCCTGGCATGGTGGCTCTCCCTGTAATCCTAGCACTCTGGGAAGTTGAAGTGGATGGATTCCATGAGCTCAGGAGCTGGACACCAACCTGAGCATGAGTGAGACTTTGTCTCTACCTAAAGTAGAAAATCTAGCCTGGCATCCTATGGGAGGATGCCCATAGTCTCAGGAGGGTAAAGCAAGAGGATCACTTGAGCCCAAGAGTTTGAGGTTGCTGTGAGCTATGATGATGCCACTGTACTCTACGCAGGGCAACATTATAAGACTCTGTCTCGAAAAATTAAAAAAGAAAGAAAAAAGAAACTGCCATTGGGGTTATATTTTTGGGGAATAAATGTTATATAAATGATATATAAGCACTTGTATTTTCTTCTAATGACTTTTATAAATAAAATTATTTTATATTTTTTTATGAACTATTTTTTATTTTAAGGCTTAGTTCCCTACCTTGGAATTTGTTAGAACTTTCATTGTTATTAAAAATGAAGTCTTTTTTTTTTCTTGTATATTCTATGTGTCTATGCCTGGCAGACAGGGAAGTGATGGGTTTGGTCTTTCTCGCTGTCTACCTGCACTTCGAGTTTTGTCATTGGCTGAGTCTCTCCCAGCCTCCCACGCCCAGATGTGGCCCCATGGCTTCCTGAATAAAAGCTGAGGAGGGATGGCGTGGAGCATTGTTCTGGGAGTCAGCACTGATGCACCTCCCAGAAACAGTGGTGGGATCCTGTTGTAACCTGCACTGCCTGCCCCTGGTCCACCCTTGATAGTTAGTGGGGTCCACTCGGGCCCTCTGCTTCTCCCCAAAGGAGGTCCCTTCCTCTCTTAAGGATCTCCATCCAGGTGTGGCCAGGGAGCCCCTCACCTTGGTCTTGCCAGCGCCGTTTCTTACAGACATTCCTTGAAATTTTGTGCCTAAATGGCATTTTTTCTCCCTGTATTTAGACACAGGTGTCGATTTTGATGTTTTTTTTACCTACATCTTTTATCCTATCCATGGGATTAAAGAGGGAGGGGAAATGAAATGTGTTGGTTCCATGTTTACCTTGACCCAGAAATGTTTAAAGTGGGGCCTGTGTGTTATCCTGTGCCTCTTACACTGTAGAGCGTCAGAAGAGCGGGATCCAAAGCACTTAGAATAGAAATGGTTGTTTGCAGGAACCACTTTGCCTGTCCAGTCATTTTCTGTTGCAGCTCGGGGCGATGCCCTAGCATAGATAACGAGCATCGTCTTGCACTAATGGATGAGGAAATCAATGCGTGCTCTTTCCTTGCACGGAGGGGGTGGGGGAGCTTTTGTTGCTTCTGTTGCAAATGTAAGTCACTAGGTCACCCATCTCAAGTGCATTTGAATACGATCCTTATTTCTAATTAAGGTATACAACTTGCAGGAATAAAACTTTCATGAGTCACTTCCAAGAGTTCCAGGTGGGAAGGAAGTGCCATGAGGGAGACAGGAAGATTTTCTAGTACTACAGAAATCACAACTCACAGGGGCTTAATTAGCTGTATTGGTTGAGTGTGTGCAATGGAATTGCCAATGCCTTTACCATTCACTTAGGTATAACCCTTAGAGTGGTTCTTAGCGTGCGCAAGAGCCAGTGTCCCAGTAGCCAGTGCTGCATTCCTGGAGAGAACGGACTTACAGAGAGAGTGTCAGAATCCTCTAACGTGTAAAGCTTGGGATCCATGTGGTTTGGGCATACGTGAGTACGTCTTTAGAAGGGCTAGTTGTCAAGAGTGGCTGAGAATGTTTATTGTAGCCCAATTCATAATTGCTAAGTCAT
>CAUYON010129307.1:0-17507 GCA_963573935.1 Arctocebus calabarensis
GTGAGACTCTGTCTCTACAAAAAAAAAAAAAAAAAAGTGAGGGTGCCCTGCAGTGGGAGCAACACGGTTGATCCCAGCTGTGTTATATAGTATAAAGGGCACCAGTTCTGGCCTAGGGTAGACTAGATTCCAATCCAGGGGCCCCCGACCAGCCCTATGACTTTAGGGAAATTCCTTAACCAACACGAGCCTCTGTTTTCTCATTTATAAGATGGAAAAACGATGCTGTATCTGTCAGGATCCTGTCAGGAGACAGAAACCATACAGCTAAGCGAGCAGTGAGAGTTAAATATAAAAATCTTCTATTAATAGGCATAAGTTGTTAACTGGGTGACTGAAAAGGTAAAAAGAGGACACTCAGGAATAGCAGTGGCAATGACAGTAACAGCTACCAGCCCTGGAGGCGGAGGAAAGGAGAAGCTGGAAGAGTGAGGATGGGGAGCTGCCGGGTGGGAAAGCATTGCCCACGGGGCCTGGAAGCAAGCTGCTGCCCACAGGGAGCGAGCAAGTCCCCTTCCTTTCCTGGCAGCCTCCTCTGTTTCCCCTTTGGCAGAGCCCGGCTGGGAGCAGGGGGGCAGCTGGGAAGGCAGAAATGTGGTCTGCAGGATCCCAGCCCCAGCTTCGCAAAGCACAGAAAGGCGGTGGGTTCAGAGCTGGGAGACTAAATGATCGTAAGTGGCACACTGCCGTTAGTGGAGCGCCCACGGCACGCCAGGCACGCCGGCAGGTGCTTCCACGCTTCTCCTTGTTGAATCACCGTAACAACTTAATGAAGTAGCCCCACTTTCCCGACAGGTAAGGAAGCCAGGTTTATCTGACTTCCTTGTTCCTCCGCTATAAATACAAGAGGTTAACTGGTCTTGTCTCTGAAACAGAAGCTGTCTGTCTCTCCCACACCCCTCCTCCTCCCTGGCTTACAGGTTCACGGTTCCTGGGGCAGCAAAGAGAGTAGGGAGTCAGGCAGTTACAAAGAGCTGAGGGGAGAAAGAGGTTTTGTGGTTCAGAAGTGTTTAGAATGTGGCCCTGACAACAGGCAATAGGAAGAAGGAACAAGAGAGCTCTGAGGAATTCACCTGGCAGGTGCCCTTAGTTCCCTGGGGGGACATTGGTGCTGCTCCCTGAAGCCCTGGCAGCTGGCATGACCCCAGGGGTTGCCAGGGGTGGGTACCTAGAATGTAAGGCAGGGTGGAGCTCCTGAGAGAGTCCATTAGAAGAGGCACCCTTCCTTGGGTCTCTGGTTATTGCTGTGGCCTAGGCAGGGGTCTGCATGAGGACACAAGAGGTGACAGAGCCATCCCCAGCCACAGGGTTGAATGAGGAGTCCCAGCTTTTGTGAGAGAAGCTGGGATAAGAGGGGCATCTTCCTGAACTTTCCAGGTTTCAGTGAAGTCAGCAAAGGCTTTGCAAGGCCACACGGTGGAGCGAATACCTGCCATGCTGCAACGTAGAGTACTGTTGCCATGGGAGCCGCCCGGCTGGGTGAGTAACACACTCCACCGCCCGGTCAGCGTCAGGAGCAGGCTCAGAGATGGAGACGGCGCGGCGCGCAGGTGGGTCACAGACGAGTGCAGTCGGCGACCCTCAGAGGGGCGCTCGCGGGGCAGGGCTGAGCAGAGGGAGAGGCCCAGCGCCTGTGTTAGTGCAAAAGACATCCCAGCTGATTCTGGGGTAGCCCTTCCAGAGTTTTCCAAACTGGAACCGACTTTTAACTCCTGCACAGACCAGTCATTAAGTGAAGTTCTTAGGGTGGGTGGGTGGGTTCTTCTGTGGGAAGTTCCTGGAGAGACACCAGGTGGGAGCCCTTAGCAGCTGGGGGATGAGCGCCTTGGTCCTGCACCAGAGCTCAGGGAGGCTCAATCCCACGCCCTGCACCATCCACCAATTCCCAAACACCTCCTGACTAACTACTAGAATACAGAATATACCGGTGATGCAGAAGGACAGATAGCTGACAAAGCAGAGTGAAACTTACTAAACCTTTCTTTGGGTCTGTGACTTCATCTCCAAACTATAGATGATGAGAGTGGCTAACTCACAGGATTGCTGTAAAGAGTGAATGAGACAGTATGTGTGTAGTTCTTAGGGGGTACTCATTGTCACAATGTATAAGGTCCACTCTCCAGTGTTTGAAGACTGGCTGGGGGACCAGCACGGCGATCAGCTCCACGGATACTGATGGGGTCGCTGACAAGCAAAAAGCAGCCTCTGCCTTATTCAGAGGGAACTGTGGAAAGCAGAGAGCAACCCGGCGAGAAGTATAATCGACAAACCAAGCATAGGGCCAGAGAAGATGAATGTAGAAATGAACTTCTTCAAAGGCAGATGGAAAAACAGGGCAGAGGGGTGCCTGTGGAAGCACCTGTAGTGAGTGAGAACAAGATGGAGTCAGGCAGGCTAAAGTGGATGTGACACAGCTGGCCAGGCAGAAGGTCCTGCCTGACCTTCACCCCTGTCTCCCATTGACACAGCTGGTCTGGCTGGTGTAGGTCCTGCCTGACCTTCACCTCCATCTCCCTTTGACACAGCTGGTCTGGCTGGTGTAGGTCCTGCCCGACCTTCACCTCTGTCTCCCATTTGACACAGCTGGTCTCATTGGTGTAGGTCCTGCCTGACCTTCATTGTCTCCCATTCTTACTGTTTCATAAATTCAGCTCCCACCCTAAAGATATCTATCTTGAGTGGTATAGGTAGATTGATTTAGGAGATTACCTTTTGGTGTGAAATTCTGTAATAGGTCACTGAGTTATGCTAAGGTTCATGTGATCTTTGCTCTGAACTATGCAAATTAAGAAAAATACCACATTGGAAAAAGGTAGTTTTAGGTATATAAGAAGTAGAAATTTGAGTAAAGACTGGTGAGCTGTTTCTGCCACCCCTCTACTGTTGTCTTAACCTTGTAGAGCTTTTGTATGTCTTTCAATAAACTCTGAATGCTCTGACATGCTGAATACCGGAATTTCTTCTTCAGTAGATCCCTGGTCTCGGGGATTTGAAGAATGAACCCATGGACCACAGATCAGTGGTAAGATAGGATTTTATTAGACAGAAGGGAATACAGAAGCAGTGAAAAAGGCACCAGAGCCTCTGGCAAAGGGGAAGACCCAAGTACAAAACTTCTCACATGTCCTTTGTCTAGGGGTAATGTTGTCTGGAGAATGACATTTTGGCTAGGATTTGGTAGGTGGAAAAATATCCTTTCAAAGTTGGATGCATTCCTCCCGTGGGACAAAGTTACTAGGTCTTTGCAGTTTTTGTCTCAGGGAAGGGATTAGGGTGTATGTGATCCCTACTCAAGGTGGAACCACCCGAAAAACCATCACAGGCTGCTTTGTTCATGATCTTGTTAGAGCCTAGAGGGTGTGTCCTGGAAAAGACAGCCTGTTTATGCCTGGAAATGGGGGTCTGATTTCTGAACTCACCTGGGCCTAGAGAATGGGGGAATCCCGTATCAGTGCTGTGTCTTCTTCTGGTTGTCCTGTCCACTCAGAAGAAACCATCTGACCAGGGCACACCCTGGTGTGGCTTGAAGTCCGTCCCTGGGAGAAACGTAGTGGATTGCCCATGAGAGTGGCCAGCAGGTTTTCTTTTTTCTGGTTTTCTTTTCATAAAGGACAGCCACCCGTACTAGTCTGTTTTTGTGGCTGTGTTTGTCAGTGGTGTGTCTTTCAATTCTTCGTCTGACCACCCAAGAACCCAGTGTCTAAAGCTTCAGCATGCTTTCGCTTAAGCCCAGGAGCGGGAGGTTGCTGTGAGCTGTGTGATGCCATGGCACTCTACCAAGGGCCATAAAGTAAGACTCTGTCTCTACAAAAAAACAAAACAAAACAGGACAGTTATCCAGGTCTACTTACTGGGATTATCTTGAGGATAATTTTAGAAAATTATTTGAACCTTCAAATATTTTTTATTTACAACAATCTAATTCTCTTCCGCCATTGGTTATTTTTACAATCCCATAGTTTTTCACATTAATGGACAGGGAAAAATGCTTGTAAGAAAGGAATTCAAATGATCAATAAAAATTTCTTAAATACTAGCTGGACATTGTGGCAGATGCCTGTAGTCCCAGCTACTTGGGAGGCTGAGGCAAGAGAATCACCTAAGCCCAGGAGTTGGAGGTTGCTGTGAGCTGTGTGACGCCACGGCACTCCTCTAAGGGTGACAGAGTGAGGCTCTGTCTCTACAAAAAAACAAATTTCTTAAATACTTAGAAATTGCTTCATCATCAACTCTGTTCTCATTTTCTCAGCTTGTATATCTTTGCTTTTCCAGAGCTGCCCCAGAAATAAGTTGACAATAGTTGCTACAAAGATCAGTGCTAGGCACGGGTACCATTTAAACTGCCCTGCGTTTCCCACTCTCAAGTTACGCTCTGGCCTGGGAGTACTCAACAGTGATGCCCCAAACAGGTGAACTAACTGGATGGTAGATTGGTTTCTTCCATATCCATCCTAAATTCTCCATGGCGTCACACTCCCTACCTGCTGAGATGTGACTGTCTTTTTTTGGAAACCTCAAGGGACAGATGTTTGCCTAGTCCCTTCATTCATTCATTCCTGCAACAAGTACTAGTCATAAACCTGCTATGTGTCAGAACACTGGGCTGGACTCTGAAGGTCAGTCTTGCCCTCAGCAGACCTTAGAGAGAGAGCCCCACACCCATCAGAACAAGGCACCTAAAGCAATTTAGGTCCTGTGATAAAAGGTGGAAAAGAAAAGAGGTGTCGGTTTGATGGGAGGCAGGAGGCAGGAAGGGCTGACAGATGACTGGTGCTTAAAGTGACTCTTGAAAGAAAAGAAGGGATTTGCCCCAAGATGGAATGTAGTCAGTAGGGAAAGTCCAGGCAGAGGAGCCAGTAGGAGCTTTCTACTTCCTTTGCACATGACGGAAAACCTGACCTCAACTGATTGAAACAAGAAGTGAACTTATTGGGGAACTGAGTGAAGAAATAAAAAATTCAAGTATAGACAACACCCGGCATGGCCCAATTCAGGACCCAAGCACTGTTTTCAAAACGAGATTTTTCTCCATCTCTCCTCTGTTTCTTCTGAGATGGCTCCAGTACTGTCAAGGGAGTGACAGCAGATCTGACTCTACATTGTCTCAGATTTCAGCTTTAGAGGAACGGGTCCTGCCACACACCCCTCTTCACAGAGAATATCGCATGGCACCCCAGTGGCTCTAAGAATCCTCAGTCATTCACCCATCCCTGAAGAAATCACTGACGGCAGAGGGTGAAGCTCTGGTTAACTGTGGCCTGAGTTGTTGCTCCCACGTACAGACAGGGTGGTCCATCCCCACCGGGACAGCTTTTGTAGAAGTACAGTCTGTGAGTTGTTCTGAGAAGGAGGAGCTGACACAAACCTTCATTTCAGCACTAGTCCTTCTGTGGCCAGGAATCGGGAGTGCTTCAGCATCCCAGGGCTGCAAGTGACCAGCACCAAGCCACATTCTCCAAACGACCAATTTCTGGTCGCCTAGCCTGTCAGCAACCATCTGCTCTGCAGTGCTCACTTCAGGAAGGAGCTTTTCCCTTCTGCGGCAGAGCTCCAGCCCCTGGAGGGAGCCAGGCAACAGCTTCAGTCTTGTAAGTCTCCCTACGTCTCAGGAGGAGCCCTGGCTTTCCCACAGATGGGGGCACACACAGTTCCTTCCCCTCCTACTCTACCAACTCCCCTGTCTCAGTGCTTGTGTTTATCAAGGCCAGCCCATGGGGAGCGCCACCTCAGTTTTCTATTTTTTTATTCTACCTTGTTGGAATCTACGAGCACCTACAGGATTTATCTCCCTGCAGGTGACCTTCAAGTTTGTGCAGGGAGCTCGCTACCTTTCCCTACCTGCTTATTGCATGTTATCCTCAAAGCTAAGGTACAGTCTCATTCTTGGTATAGTTTCTTCCTTTTCTGGAACTTTCTGACTTACGGACAGTTCCCTATAGCCCCCTAGCTTTTCCTATACAGAGAAGAGGAGAAATTACATAATATGTATATATACACATAGATATCATATATCCATATATACATACACGTGTGTACATATACACTTTATAGGTAGATATGGTTTTCTATTTTCTATGAGTTTTTGTTATTAAAATAACAAATGTAAATGTTTTTAAATGTGTCAATACAAATAGAATGAAAGGATATGATTAATCTCTCCTAAGATAACCATTGAATAAGGTGATTTCTGTTTCTTCATTTATACTTTTTTTGTAATTTATAGAATTAATTCTATGAATTTTATCTTATTAATTAATTCACTTTCTACAATGAACAGGTATTGCTTTATAATAGAAAATAAGACTAATAAAGCACAACTTTTGAAAAGAACCAAGCTTTCCATTGTTCCCTGCCACTTAGAAGTCTAAATTTTTTGGCTAAGGCCCCAAACTATTGATAATGATTTTTTAATTGTTTTTATTGAGATATAAATTACATACATTAAAGTGTATCTATTTTAAGTATATAGTTCAATGGGTTTTGGTAAAAGTGTATGCCTATCCACTGCCACAATTAGGATATAGAACATTTCCATCGTCCCAAAAAGCTTCATCCTTTTAAACTATACTCACCCCAATTCCTTGCCCCAGACAACCTCTGATGTGCTTTTGTCATTCCAGATTAATTTTGCCTGTGTGAATTTTTATGTAAGTGGAATCATACAATATGTGTTCTTTTAGGGCTGGCTTTTTGCTGTGTAGTGTTTGTTTCTGAGATTCACCCACGTTCTTGCAAGTATCAGTCATTTGTTTCTTTTTGTTGCTGAGTAGTTTTCCATTGAATCCACGTACCACAGTTTATCAACTCTTCTGCTGATGAATACCTGGGCTATTCCAGCTTTTAAGTATCATGACTAAAGCTACACTAAGCATTTGTGTTTATGTCTTTGTGTGGACATATATTTTTATTTCTCTCTTGGGCAAATACCTAGGAGGTTGCTGGGTCAAAAATGTATGTCGAACTTTATAAGAAATAGGCGAATGGCTGTTAATAAAAGAACAGCACTTACATATGTCAGCACTCTGGGCTTCGGCGGCCTCATTAGCAAGATGGGACTACAGTAATGTCTATCTGGTCAATTCTCGCCACCTTTGTGATGATCAGAATGGATAATGTGTACTAACACATCCTAAGGTGCTAAACTGCAGTGTAGAATAAAGGATCCTGAGGGAAGGGAGGGCTGAAGGAACCAGAGATGACTGACAGAGAACAAGCTCCCCTTTGGATGATCAATTAAGTGCCTAATAGTGGAGAGTGGGCAGATGGCTGGATGGAAAGATGGCATAGCCTTAAGGAATAAAAAATAATGTAAAGAACACACAGAGTACATTCGTTTATTTTTCTTACATGTTTTTAAAACGCACATTAACACAAAGAAGGTCCCCAACAGCTCAGTGCTATGTATTGTCTTTTTAAGCACTCACCTTAGGCGAGAGTGACAAGAGGCTGGTGGGGTCCTGCAAGGAGGACAACATTCCTGTCAAGGAAAAAGTCGTCTTGTCTCTTGCTTTGAATTATGCCATATCAAGCTCTATTTAGACTTTTCTAGTACCCTTTTTATTTTCTTCTGAAAACCAAAAATAAGCAAAGAATAGAAAATAAAAGGTAAGAGACACACAAGCTTATCAAAGAATGTTTATGCTTGTGTAACGTAACTCTAAGATAATATTGAAGTTTCTCTTTCCTAGAATTTTGTGGCTGTCGAAGCCCCTCCCTGAGACCACTCCATGCATTGCTCTGGGTCAGGGAGATGTAGCATCCTCTATGCTGGTGGCTGGACACCAGGGGAGCCTTTGGAGCTACAAACCAGGCTCCTCCTCACACCGTAGAGTCCTTGCACCTGCCATTCCCTTCACCTGAAGGGCTCTCTTCCTTTTCTCAAGGCTCATTCTTTGATGTTATTTCAGTTCTCAGCTTAAATATCACCACAGTGAGGATTCCCTGCTCAAGTCTCTAGCACACTACATTGTTTTAATTCTCTGCAGAGTTTTTATCACCATGGATACTCTTCGTGTGTTTGTTTTGTTATTGTTTATCTTCCTCACTGGAACATATGGTCCACAAGAGCAAGATCTTTGTCTTATTTGCCACCATATCCCCAAGATCTATTGTAGTTGCTGGTATATGGTAGGAGCCCAATAAATATTAGATGAATGGATAAATAAGATCACCCCTTGGAGAAGGGGAAGAGAAAGTATACTAAAGCAGGATACAACTGAACTACCCAAAGAAAACTGATGATTTTAAATGATTCAGTTTAGAGTCACTTGGCAAGAGTAGGCTTTCTGCTACCTGGAGCTTGTTGAGATGGTTTAATTTCAGCTACAGAGAAATAAAGCAAGTTCCACTTTTGTGACACCTAGATCTGTGACTGTAAGACCCATACCTGATGCACAAGAGATAAAATGTATGAATGTTTTTACTTAAGTAAATATTATTCAATTAAAATGAGAGTCTGGTCTGATATTCTAAATCTAGTAATGATTTTTTTTTTAAAGAGACAGAGTCTTGCCCTGTCATTTAGGGTGAAGTACAGTGTTACAATTATAGCTCACTGCAATCTCAAACTCCAGGGCACAAGCAATCCTCCTGCCTCAGCCTCCCAAAGTTCTAGGACTACATGCATGAGCTACTATGCCTGGCCTAAATCTATTAATCATTTAAGCAATAGGATTAATATATTAAACTCTTTTTCTTTTTTTTTTTTCTGTTGATACAGAGCCTTAAGCTGTCACCCTGGGTGAGTGCTGTGGCATCATAGCTCACAGCAACTTCCAACCCCTGGGCTCAAGCGATTCTCCTGCCTCTGCCTCCCAAGTGGCTGGGACTACAGGCGCCCGCCACAACGCCCGGCTATTTCTTTGGTTGCTGCTGTCATTGTTGCTGAATTTGAACCCGCCAGCTCAGGTGTATGTGGCTGGCACCTTAGCCACTTGCGCCACAGGCGCCGATCCCTTTTTTTTTTTTTTTTTGAGGCAGAGACTCAAGCTGTTACCCTTGATAGAGTACTATGGCATCACAGCTCATAGCAACCTCAAACTCCTGGGCTTAAGCAATTCTCCTTCCTCCACCTCCCAAGCAGCTTGGACCACAGGCACCAGCCACAACGCCCAGCATCATTGTTGTTTGGCGGGCCAGGGATTTGCACCTGCCAGCTCAGGTGTATGTGGCTGGCACCTTAGCCACTTGAGCCACAGGCACCATGCCAATATATTAGCATCACTAGTATATATAACATTTTCTCAAACTAAACATAAAAATATTTCTGGGATCTTTAAAATGTTGGTCATATTTTTACATAATATAAATATTTTCAGTAAATGTCTTTAGGAAGAAGTAATTGATTTTTTTTTAAAAATCTGAATATGTAATTAAAGCTGTTTTTCTTAACTTTCAAACATGTTTTCATTTTTATAATGCTAGGTTCTTTTTTCTTTTCTTTTTTTTTTTTGAGACAGAGTCTCACTATGCCACCCTCCGTAGAGTGCTGTAGCATCACAGCTCACAGCAACCTCAAACTCTTGAGTCACTCTTACGTGATTCTCTTGCCTCAGCCTCCCAAGTAGCTGGAACTACAGGTGCCTGCCACAACCCCCAGCTACTAAGTTCTTTTATCTTTACTTAGGTAAATAAAACACAGACTTAAGATAATATAATCTTGTTTAATTGTAAAACGTTGGATTTAACATAGGCAAAAGTTCCAACAGAAAGGGTACAAATCTCCCGTTGATTACTATTTTGAAATTCTAACTGATCTGAAATCTGTCTTTTTGCCGGTGCTCTAAACCCCAGATGTGGGAGGGGAAGGCTATCCTGGTGAGAAGGTTTTAGGAGCATAAGCTGTCTTCTCATCAGACAACAGAAGAATAAACAAAAAATGGGAAGGAAGGACTGAGGGGGGAGAGAGAAGGAGGAAGTTTTCATAGAAGGAGCAGTTATAAGCGTTTGCTAAGGTCAAACACATTATTTGTTTAACCAACTGCAAGGAAGAAGCCGTTTGATTATCCAATACACCAAGCCAATTTACGTTAAAATCTAATCTTTCACTGTCCAATACCTGTGGCTCCAGAGACATCCAAAATGCAACCAGTGCAACTGAGGCATTGAGTTTTTTTCTAAACCTTATTTCACTTGAATTAATGTAAATTTAATTTAAATTAAGTAGCCATGTGTGAGGCTAGTAGCTACCATATTGGACCACACAGATCTAGAGAACTGGCTAAAATATACTAACTGTTCGAATTTACTGTTTCTTAGAGTACTGTTAAGGTAATCATCATTATGTTTCAAAATCAATTAACACAGTGGAGCTAGTATTTTGGAAAAATAGAGAAGCAACATTAAGAGCATCTGACCACCTTCTTGGCTACTCATTATGTCTAATGCTCTCATATTTCCAGTTTGGGAAGCCAAGAAAAAAGTTTCTCTTGATTCTCTAGTGTTTTTTACAGAAATTAAAAAAAAAATCCAACTGCCAGATCTTCATCTGAAATACTATCCACTTGGACACTTACTGATTCCTTTTTTTTTTTCCTGGAAAATTCAGTTGATTAATGGTTTTGCTATTTCAAAAATTGTTTTGGTGGTAATAATTTTGGAGGTAGTATGTTTCTAATTAAAATACTTTGAACTTCCTAGTGTTCAGACCTGGTAGAGCTATGCTGGATAAGCTAGCTACCTGGAAAAAGGTTCAGTCAAGACCAGTTGCCTCATAATTATTCTGGAGATAATCATGTGGTTTGTAATTTTTCTTTTTCCCTTTTTTTTGAGACAGAGTCTCACTATATGTTGCCCTGGATAGAGTGCCACGGCGTCACAGCTCACAGCAACCTCAAATTTTGGGCTTAAGCGATTCTCTTGCCTCAGCCTCCCAGGTAGCTGGGACTACAGGCGCCTGCCACAACACCGGCTATTTTTTGTTGCAGTTGCCATTGTTGTTTAGCAGGCCTGGCCAGATTTGAACCCTCCAGCCTTGGTGCAGGTGGCTGGCACCATAACCACTGTTCTGCGGGTGCCAAGTCAGTAATTTTTCTTTATAAAAATTAAGTTTTCTTACTTGGTGCTATGGTCTGAATATTTGTGTGCTCCAACCCCCCACCCATGCCAGGGCCCACCCTGAATTCATATGGAAAAAATCCTAACCCCCAAGGTGATGGTTTTAGAAGGTGGGTCCTTTAGGAGGTGATTAAGTCATGTGAGTGGAACCTTCATGAATGGGGCTAATGTCCTTATAAAAGGGGGCCTAGAGAGCTGCCTTGTAAGAACTTGGTGAGAAGAGGCTGTCTGGGATGGACAGCTATCACGAGACACAGAGTCTGCCAGAGCCTTGATCTTGGACTTCCCAGTCTCTAGAAATGAGAAAAATAAATGTTTATTATTTTATAAGCTACCTAGTCAGTGGTATTTTTGTTAGAACAGCCCAAAACAGACTAAGACACTTGATCTTTCTTTTCCTTTGCTACAAGGCTTTTATTGTTAATGGTAGTATAGGGAGGTGTTATTTTGTTTTGAGAAAAGGAGAAATCCAAAGGTTTGCATTACTTACTCTGGATTTATGGAACTGGGAAAGACTGTGACATAAGCATCTAGAAGAGAGTAGGGCTGCAGGATGCCTGCTGTGTCTAATTCTATACCTGACTGCTGGCAGGCTTCTGTTGTGGGGAGAAAGTGAAAAAGAATCTGAAGCCTTAGGCACCCTAATACGGGCATCATTATGAACAGCCCACATACACTTTCAATAGCACTGGTAAGCACACAAGTGTGTGCGGGTGTTAGTGTCACAAAGTTAAGTTCTTAATATCTGCAGTCTTTACGTGGGGGCAGCAGTGAAATGTTTCTCTTCCTCCCACTCTACTCCAACCTGGTCTCTAAGACTAAAATCCTAAAACCCGCCCATGTGAGAATGTACCGCAGAGATGTCTGTCTCTTGGGAGAGAATCTGCCACAAGGAGCATCATTAGGCAGCAGCCTCCATCCGTTAAGCATCCTCCTTTAGGATCTTTTTCTTTGAGTGGGATTTTTATTTATTATTTTTATTTATTTATTTATTTTTTGCAGGTTTGGCCAGGGCTGAACCCATCACCTCTGGTATATCGGGCCGGCATCTACTCCTTGAGCCACAGGTGCCACCCAAGGATCTTTTTCCTCACACATCCCAGGGACGACTCTACCCAGGCTGCCCCCGGCCAACGACTGAGCCAGACAGAGGCAGCAGAGCCAGCCCCTCTAACAGGCCATCTTTGCTGGAGCGCCCCGTGGCCCCGCCACGATTTAACCCAGGCTTGCACTATGGTCTAAATCTCTTTCAGCTCCATCTCCTTCTTTCTTTAGCTCCTCTCACCGGTTTCAGACGTGCATTTCAGGGAGAGGCTCTCCACGTACTCGTGTTTCCTCTTCCTTTCCTCCTCCATAGGTTTCCCCCAATATATCAGATGCACGTCAAATTCCATAGTGGTGTCTACTTCTCAGAGAACCCAAACCAAAACAATACAAATTGGATCCGACTAATTATTCTAATCATTTGAAGAAATAACCATAAATGGCATTCCCCACAGCGAGGGCAGGAACCAGGACTGTTCTAGCCAACACTGTATCTCCAGGGCCTGTTAGAGCACTTGGCATAGAACAGGCTGAAAGAAAAGCTGGAACTGAAAATCAAATCAAGTCATAGGGAATGTTTAAAAAAAACAAGCTGTAGCATTAGAAGCAAAACATGTAGCTAGGAGGGAGTGGTCAGTTTGGAATTTAGCAAGGGGGTTCCAAAGTTTAAAAACTTGTTAAGTGTGTCTCCAGCATTGTCTGGGAGAGACACGTGTGCACACACAGACGCACACATACATTCACACCTGTGTCCGGATCCATAGAAGCATGAGTGATAATAGGCAGGAAGTAACATATATATTCTACATAGATTTGTATGCCTGTTGTTTTACTTAGAATATCTACTATATTACATATAATGCCTAAATATACCACAAAGGTAAAAGGAAAATGAAACAAACAAGAAAGTTGTCTAGATGGAAATGTTACCAATTGAGGAAACACAGACAACTGCGCACTCCAGGCAGTGGCTTCTGTTGCTCAGACTTCCCATTCATGCAATTAGCCCCACACAGCAGGCCCGGCTCCTCCTGTCATTAGCATCTGGTAAATATCCCCAGTCAAGAAGTGTCAATTCCAATGTCCCTGAGAAAAGGCTCTGGACTCCATCAAGAGCTGCAATTCTATCAAATTCAATCAAACAAGGGTAAGTGTCATGCTGATTTTTAAAATTAATAACCACTTAATACCCACAATAAATACTTGCTGCAGTCCAAGAATTTTTGGCTTTATTTACAATTCATTAAGAATGATGCTATGTCTTCTTTTGCAATTATCCAAGTGGAAAAAAATGCATATTTACAATTCTTATTTCTTTGGAAGAATAATAATCCCAAAATTATTTCAAAAGCATTTGTAGAACTGCAAAATTATTCTCAGAATTCTGAGGTCAAAGGACTCAGGGCACATACTTTAAACTAGACTTATTACTATCACGGATTTAAGACTGGGTTTATAGCCATAATGTTATATGTGTGTATACAGGTAAATGTTGCGGTTCTCTTTTAAGTTCAGAATAAGTAATCTCTAAATTTGTTGTCTCATAGTTATATCTTTATTTGCATATAATACTTATTTGGATAATACCTTCCGGTAGTTATCTTACGATTTCAGGAGCAATACCCCTTAAACCATCTTGTAACACAAAACCCACCAGGCTGAAATGGGAAATACAAACCTTCTTATTCTAGATGTTTAGGGAGTAATGAATGTGAGGCTTTTCCATAAAGAACAAATAATGATATTTGAATTGAGGTAGATTGTTAACTCGGCCAATGATTAGCATGGGGTTCTCCAAATGGTAATTTAGAAAAACAGTGGATAGGGAGGCGCCTGTGGCTCGAGGAGTAGGGCACTGGTCCCATAATACTGCAGGGTGGCAGGTTCAAACCTGGCCCCAGCCAAAACTGCAAAAAAAAAAAAAAAAAAAAACACTCCAGAAAAACAGTGGATAAATAAGAAGTTACTTGCGAATGGAGTTCAGGTAGGAGAAAGATCTACTATCATTCCTCTTGGGAAGTCATCATTCTAAGTCAGTACTCTTATTACAGTAATGTTAACATTAAAATCATTGTCATTGACCTTTATTGGTGACTTTTCCAAAAGCAAAGAACTAGAAGGACTTGGAATTAAAACAAACCGTTCAAATCCCTAGGTAATAATTTTTATCATAGTAGAGCCATTGGAAAGAATGGGAACTGAGTGACAACTAGTTATTGTCTTTGGGTGGCAAAGATGTTTTTCTTCTCTTTCTCTTTTTTTATATTTTCCAAATTTAATATAATCAAGACATTTTTACTTAAAAACAAAAAGAAGATGTGGTTGTTAATGATGGAAGCTCACAGAGCTTGACAGAGAGCTTCAGCTTTTATTCCTTGGTGTGGATTAGGGTTCGGGGGGGGGGACACCAAAACTCTTGCCACAAGTTTTGAGAATCAGTGGGTGAGAAGGGCACAGGGACCCCAAGGTCATCTGAGTGAATAGCAGTCTGGGCTGATACTTTCTGGAATTCCAGATTTTTTTTGATCTTCACTCCTGGCTTCTGGTAGGCAGCCAGGCGTGGTGGCATTCCCATCATTTGGGGGGGCCCACTGCTTCCTCAGGAGGCCCCATTGCGTTGCCTTCTGGGCAGATAACTATCGGCATGGTGTGACTCATGGGAAAAGATTCACTCCCCAAAGTCAACATGATAAAACAATTTCCAGGCATTTTGGTTCAACTTGGTAGTGGTTGTCATGACCATCAGTGGGGCCCACATTGTCTTTTAGGGCTGAAGTGGTACTTTCTTTTTTTTTTTTTTTTTTTTTGGAGACAGAGTCTCCCAACATGTTGCCCTGAGTAGGTTGCCGTGGCGTCACAGCTCACAGCAACCTCAAACTCTTGGGCTTAAGCAATTTTCTTGCCTCATCCTCCCAAGTAGCTGGAACTACAGGCTCCTGCTACAACGCCCAGCTATTTTTTGTTGCAATTGTCATTGTTTAGCAGGCCCGGGCCAGGTTCGAGCCTGCCAACCTTGGTGTACATGGCTAGTGCCTTACCCACTGAGCTACAGGCACCGCCCTGAGGTTGTGTTTTTTATTAAAACTTGTTCTTACCTCTTTTCTCACATCTTGGTCTTACTTGGAAGAGACTTTTGAGAGAACACAGGGTTCCGTCATGTAATACAAGTCCTTGGAGGTCCATCTGCAAGTGGAAGTGGGGAGGGGTGGCCTGTTGTTCTGAGGCATTCAGGCCGGGTCCTTCTTCCCCAAGAAAATGTTTGTGTGCACCTGCTTCCAAAGAAAGAAAGAAGAGGAGACAATCTCTTTCTCAGGATCTCCAGAGTAGCAGGGAGAGCCTTGGTCATAGTCCTCGGTCACACGCCCCACTGGGGGGCTGAAGGAGCAGAGAACATAATCAGCGTTTGCAGAACCACAAGGGATGAGGTGGTGGTTCCCCCAGGGAAGGGATACTGGGCAGACAAACAACATATGTCCGTCCAATAACCCCCCATCCCCGTGTGTACTGAGCATTCCCACATCCTAAGAGAGGCGCTGATGGATTGTGACACAGTGTCGACTAAAAACTTGAGGTTGCTGGTCAGTTTAGGGGCAAATCCCAGCTTTTAATTTACATATCCTAGTTCTCCTATTAGTAGTCCATCTATAAATCTCAGAATCTTCACCTGGAAAATGGCGGTAATCATTCTCACCTCCTAGAGTGCTAAGAAAATTAAATATTATTAGATATTATTATAAAGCTCTCAGTGTAGTTCCTGGTTGGAGATGTTGACAACAAGAATGACTATCATGATAACAATGACGAATCATTCTGTAGGGTCCCTGTGGGACAAAGCTTCATTTCAAACCAGCAAGAGGCAGTTGACTCCCTTGTGTTCAGTTTGACCAGCTTTCATGTGGTTGCCTCTGACTTAGACAAAATCCCTGACCCAGTCCAAAGTGCGCAGGTGAGTGGAGCTGGTTTTACTCAATACATCACATTACCCCTGCAACTGCATCCATAAAGGGGCTGCTTTCCTCGGGAAAGGGATGCAAAGAGACAGGCTAATTCAAGTTTCTAATCCCTGTCGTGAACATTCATTATACTTCTGCCTGCCCTTTATTGTTTTAGTAGCCTTGTAATTGGGGGCGAAATTTCTACTTTATGTGATCCTTATCTGCCACAGGGTATTGAGTTCCAAGCCTGCCTTGCAGCTAAGATGCAGGCATGTGACGTGGACAACACCAATCACATGCACTTGCATGAGACACTGATGACAAGACGGGCATGAGCGACGAGCTCTCTTTCTGTAGGTGGCAGCAGAGGTGTCCTGGGCCTTTGGGGTGGGAGTATTGCAACATCAAATTTCCTAGCACAGAAAAACATCTGAGGTGCTCTTAGCAGTTGCAACTACAGTTCAAATAACTGCATTTGGTGCTTAATCTTGATGGCAACAGATTTTTCACTGGACTGAGGAAAGGTTTTGGCCATTATTCTAGGAAAATTAGCTTTGAGATTGTTTCTCCAGTTCTCTTAAAGGTAATGTGACCTATCTTCTATTTTAAAATACATCCCCTTTACGGCTTGAATTAGCAGAGTAAACTCACTCTGTGTGGACCCAGGTTTTTTGTAACTAGGAAGCCTGATCAATATAATTCTTCTGTGACATTTTATTCTTGGCAGAGGGGCATATGGGTGAATGTCTACTTTTCTTCCTAATATGTGCTTGCAACCATCAAAAACTATTGAACTAACTTTTACTTCTAAAAATCCTTGGACAGAAGGGTGGCTACTGATTTGGTCTGTGCACAAGAACTCAAAGATAACAGGGGGTTCCTAAATGTTGATGGTATCTAAAAAGCTAAGTTCTGCGACGGCATTTCTGTCACCCCGGTATTGATATCACAACTGCACACTATTATATTTCCCCAGATAAAAGAACAGGGGGGAGATTCCAGTTTGATAGTTCTAAAGAACTACAGACATTATGGAAATATTACAAACATTGTACTGTCACTAACAGGCTACATAAAAGAATTCCCACACCAATGACTTTCCAGATACTTTCCATTCTTTTATATTTGCTACACTTACAAATCTCAAGATGTGTGGGACAGCTGGAGCAGTGTCACCTTCAGGAAGCAGAGATGTCATCTAGTTCCAGATATGACTCGTGTTTCTTCCATTGTAAAAGAGCAATGAAAGGAGAGAGCCCAGCCACTCCCCTTATTTCTTCTTCTACCCTCACCCCATCAATTTCATACACTGCCCTGGATTGGGGCTCAGGGACCTTTCAAGATAATCAGAGATTATCCATTTCTAAGGTTCATTGTATTGGAAAAGGCTACATACTTCCTTAAAATAAGCTCCATCAAGAAAATGCCATGAAGGCTATCTCTAACAGTATGATCAAAATATTTCTGATTGTA
>CAUYON010129313.1:0-56367 GCA_963573935.1 Arctocebus calabarensis
GAGGCCTAGATGGGAGGATCTTTTTTTTTTTTGTAGAGACAGAGTCTCACTTTATCACCCTGGGTAGAGTGCCGTGGCGTCACACTGCTCACAGCAACCTCCAGCTCTTGGGCTTAAGCGATTCTCTTGCCTCAGTCTCCCTAGTAGCTGGGACTACAGGTGCCCACCACAGCGCCCGGCTATTTTTTTGTTTTGCAGTTCGGCTGAGGCCGGGCTTGAACCCGCCACCTTCGGTATATGGGGCCGGCGCCCTACTCGCTGAGCCACAGGAGCCGCCCCTGATGGGAGGATCTTTGAGCTCAGGAGTTTGAGACCAGCCTGAGCAAGAGCGAGACCCCATCTCTACTAAAAAAGGAAAAATTTAGCCAGGTGTTGTGGAGGGCCCCTATGGTCCCAGTTACTTGGGAGACTGAGGCAGGCGGATTGTTTGTGCCCAGGAGTTTGAGTTAGTGTGAGTTAGGCTGAGGCCATAGCATTCTAGCCTGTGCAACAGAGTGAGAATCTGTCTCGAGTAAAAAATAAATAAATAAATAAATAAATAAATTACTATGGTTATTAGTTAGCTACTATGGTGTAACAGATTATCCCCTCCTATAACCTAGAGGCTTAAAACAGGAACATTTATTATTTTACATTTCTCGTGGTCTGGAATCTGGTGCCCATAGCTCTGGGTCTCTCTCAAAGTGTGGGGCTGGCTGGGGCTGCAGTCCTTCCGGACAACTGGGGAGGATCTTTTCCCAGTGAACTTGGCGAGCTTGCTGGCAGGCCTCTTGGGTCCTTGCTGACTGGGGGCCAAAGACATCAGTCCTTGGTGGATGGGCCTCTCCACAGGGCAGCTCACAATGTGGAGCAAGACGATGAGCGAGCAAGAGCGAGACAGAAAGCTCTGTCCTTTTGGAGCCCCAATCTCAGAAGTAACTTGCTTTCATTTGTGCCATTTTCTGTTTGCTAGAAGTGAGTTGCTAGGATCAGCTAATCCTCAAGAGGAGAGGGTCACACAAGAGTGTGAACACCAGAAGGGGGTGTTGGGGACCCTCCCAGAGGCCACCTGTCCCAGCTCTGGCCAAAGAGGACCCTGGGGACATCCACTATACTGGCGAGGGGATGGCTTCCAGACACCAGCAGAGGGCAGAGTGTCCATGTGAGTTGTCTGATGCTAAAGGGGGAGGTGTTTTTGCTCCAAAAAGACTAATGACTTCCTGCTGTAAGTTAATTTTCAAAGTATTAAAGCTACCAATTAAAACATTGTCTTCCTTAAGCTTCAAAGTTCTACTTAAAAACATCATTCTATTTATAAATCTAGTAAATTCACAGTCACTTTCAGGGAGGTCTTTGATTAATGTTCAGCCAACTCCAGTTTCAACAGGCTCACATCCCATGTAGAATCTTAGCTAATTAAATTCCCTCATTGTTCTGCTTTCACAAATTTAGGCTGTTCGATTTTCTTCTGAAGCTCAATAGAAGCAAAGTCTTCCCTTCCCAAGTCCTTAACTCTCACAATAAATTAAAAATATTGAGATCTTTGAAACATTTCAATACCATTTACTTTTTAGGGTAAAATTCTTCCATTCGAGTTTCACTGAAAAATTACAAGTCTAAAATAATGAATTACTCAATTACACATTTCATGCTGGAAGACTTACATTTATAGGACAAGAATTTGTCACATTTTCTAATATGCCAAATTCTCTTAAACATTACAAATACTTTAAATACCAAATATCCCAGATGATTCTTAATATAACACTAAAGTATTAATTCTGTGGGTTTGATTTATTTCATCTCTCTATTCAATTTTAAGCCTTCCTGGCTGCACATGAAAAGACAGGCTTAAGAAAACAATTTTACAGCTGGGCTCAGCAGCTCATGCCTGTAGTCCTTGCTCTCCGGGTGGCTGAGATGGGAGGATTGCTTGAACTTGGGAGTTGGAGAACAGCCTGAGCAAGAGTGGGAAAGACCCTGTCTCTACTAAAAATAGAAAAATTAGCTGTGGCCGGGCGTGGTGGTGGTTGATGGCTCATGCCTATAATCCTGGCACTCTGGGAGACCGAGGCAGGTGGATTGCCCAAGTTTAGGAGTCCAAGACCAGCCTGAGCAAGAGCAAAACCCCATGTCTACTAAAAATAGAAAAAGTAGCTGGGCATTGTGGCAGGTGCCTGTAGTCCCAGTTACTTGGGAGGCTGAGGCAGGAGGATCACTTGAACCCAGGTAAGCAATGATGCCATAGCACTTTACCCGGGGTGACAAAGACTCTGTATCAAAACATAACAAAACCAATTTTACTAGCCAAGATTAAGTCTTGGCCAGAGATTTGAGATTGGAATAGGAGTGCTGATCTAGCTAGGAAAAGAAAAATAAAAACCAACAAATAAAACAATCCTGATGAACCTTTTTAAAATAGTTACTATTAAAATATAGGCTTTGGGCTCGGTGCCTGTGGCCAACGGGCTAAGGCGCCAGCCACGTACACCTGAGCTGGTGGGTTTGAATCCAGCCCGGACCCGCCAAAGAACAATGATGGCTGCAACCAAAAAAATGGCCAGGCGTTGTGGCGGGCACCTGCAGTCCTAGCTACTTGGGAGGTAGAGGCAAGAGACTCACTTGAACCCAGGAATTGGAGGTTGTTGTGAGCTGTGATGCCATGGCACTCTATCCAGGGTGACAGCTAGAGGCTCTGTCTCAAAATAAAATAAAATAAAATAAGACGGAGTTTTAAATAATGAAGGATTAGTTTCGGTATGGGGTGATGAACATGTTCTGGAGATGGATGGCGACAATAGCTGCACACAAATGTGAACGTACTTAGTGTCACTGAATCGTACCCTTCAAAAGGGTTGAAATGGTAAATTTTCTCTTATGTACATTTTACCACAATTAAATGAAATGAAAAGTTAACAAAAGGGATTGCCAGAATGGCTTAAATCCCATCCAGCCCTTGACACACAAATGCAGCTTTCCGCCATCAGAGAGCGCTGAGCTCCCCTCAGTGGACTGGAGGGAGGACAGAGTCATTGCTAGGATTCCTTCCAGGAGCTTCTCTGATCCCTGCATCAAGCAACATCAAAGACAGCCTTCTCTTCCCACCACCCATTGAAAGAATAGAAATTCCTACCAAGGCATGAGACCAATGAACACGCCTGTAATCCCACAGCACTCTGGGCGGCCAGAGTGGGTGGATTGCTTGAGCTCAGGAGTTCAAGACCAGCCTGAGCTACAGTAAGATCCCCATCTCTAAAAAACAGCCAGGCTTCATGTTGGGCCCTTGTGGTCCCAGCTACCTGGGAGATTGGGACAAGAGAATCACGTGGGCCCAAGACTTTGAGGATGCTATAAGTTGTGATGCCACAGCACTCTACTGAGGGTGACAAAGTGAGACTCTGTCTCAATAAAAGAGAAAGAAAAGAAAACACCCCTCAAGAGTGTCACAGATTCCCAACGTTACCTGCAGGATGAGCCAGGCTTGTGAATAACCACCTGGTCCAGCTTAATATCTCTGACCTCCTTAAAGGCCTAATGTTCATCTTGAGTGAGGACCTCTCTCAGAGCCGTCTGGGTACCCAGGGAGTCTCCAGTCCCAAGTGTTCCTCAGCACCCCACCAGCAGGAAGAATAGTCAGAGGGTCTTGTATCTTTTTCCAACAAGGACGCGGCCACCCAGAGAGGTGAATCATCTGAGTTTCTGTAAAAGTCCATCCTGTGAGGGACATCAGGGGATAGCTAAGTTTGCCGGGACACTGTTCTGCCACCTTTCCCTGCTCAGGGACCAATGGGTTGGTGACATCTCTCCTGAGGTCCTTGTCCACCAACTAGGAAACTCCATCCTGAATGCAGGGCCACCCTGGGGATCACCTTCCTGTTCATCCAGGGTGACCGGGTGGCACTACCTCTCCCCAGCCAGGTGACCTCAGCAGGGTTTGGGATGTACTTTGCTCCACTGAAACAGAATCCATCTCCTAGATTTGTAAGGTTTGAATGACACCTGGTGTACGAAGTGGTCAGCAAAATGCCTCGCACTTGGAAAGGGCCCACTGTAACCAGAGAACCTCATGACCCTCAGTCAGGTGGAAAACAGCCTTCTCTCTTCATTTTTCATATTGAACAAAATTAATGTGGATCTCAGGCTCGGCCTTTGCAATTTAGATTTTTTGACAGCTTAGAGACCAAAGAGAAGGCAAAGGAGAAAGGAACAATCGGTGCCCTCTAGACACAAATGATATCTAGACACAAATGATGCCTAGGAGAGGGCAGGGAGAAATACTCAGCCTGTTTAGGAAAACTAGCTGTTCTCAAAGACTTTTCTTTCCTTTTTTGTTTTTTGAGACAGTCTCACTCTGCCACCCTAAGTAGGTGCCATGGTTTCATAGTTCACAGCAACCTGGAACTCCTGGGTTCAAGCAATCCTCCTGCCTCAGCCTCCCCAGTAGCTAGCACTATGGGCACCCACCATGCCTGGTTACTTTTTCTTCCTGGAGCACCTTACTAACTCCACCAGTAACTACCCTGACTCCCAAGGTGACTGTGTCAGCACACAGTGTTTCCTTTGCTTTGGAGTCAGTCTTGCTCATACTCTGACTATGGCAGAAGTTTCTAGACCGGGGTTCCCAAGAAGCTCTAGGGGTTTGAAGAAGGTCCCTTAAGGACCACCAGAGAAGACAGCTGTGAAGACAGTTAAGAAGACCAGACTCCAGCTCTCAGCTCTCCACTCCCACCCTCAAGCAATTTCCTCCACTTTATTTATTTGGAGACACGTTGCTATGCTGGGGTAGAGTGCTGTGGTGTCACAGCCCACAGCAACCTCAAACTCTTGTGCTTAAAGGATCCTCTTGCCTCAGCCTCCTGAGTAGCTGGGACTACAGGCACCTGCCACAACACCCAGCTAGTTTTTTTGCTACTTTTCCTAGACATGGGGTCTTGCTTTTGCTCAGGCTGGTCTTGAACTCCTGAGCTCAGGTGATCCACCCACCTCAGCTTCCCAGAGTCATTTCCTCCACTTTAATTCTGAAGACAGCAGACCTCAGTAGTTACTAAGGCTTGGCTGCAGGAGCTAGGATGTACCTGTGCCAGCTATGCCTAGCTCCACCACTTATTTGTCATGTTACCCAGAAAGGGGTCTCACACACACACACACGCTCACACACAGGCCTTACTTTCTTCATCCGTGAAATGGGCAACATGATAACATGACATAGGGAGCATTGCGTGGAGGAGAGCAGGAGCAAACACAAAGCACTTAGCATGGTGCCTGGCACATATGAGGTCCTCAGTAAGTGTGTTAGCTGTGATTATAAAATGGGAGATTTCATTTGAAGAGATTTTTGTTAAAAGACAAAAAGGTGCAAACCCCACTGATCTTGGATATTGGCATCCAGAAAGGGATGAGGTATTTAGACGCCATGTGGGCTTTTCTAAGTCAGATTTCTGTGCCGGGTATAGAAGTTTGAGAGCAAATACAGAAAAAAGAGGGGAAGAACTTGTAACCTGAAACCAGACAAGCAAATATAATGTCACCTGCAAACCTGAGGCCATCCCTGAGGTGAGCTCTGGGGCAGCGGTCACACGCCAGGAGGGCTGGCCCTTAGCCACTTCCAGACCATCGTGCATGTATCTGAGCTTTCCAGGGGGTGGCAGCCCCAGCATCACTCAGGATGGGCTCTCTGAGCCGTCTCCTAAGTCCACACACCCAAGGCCAAGGCCCTCTGCAGATACCCTGCCGCCCCTTCTCTTTCCCTCTGACCGGTTTCCAGCACTGCTCCTGTGATCTGCTTTTCCATCTCACGGTCTCATCCAGTGACTTTCAACCAGTGTGCCACAGCACAATGGTGTGCCAAGAGAGGATCCCAGGTGTGCTACTGAAATTTTAAAGAATGTTAATTAGATTATTTAGATTAATTAGATAAGCACAGTAAGTGGTTTTTTTTCTGCTCTTTTTTTGATCAGCATAACTTAAGTATGCCACAGAAGTTTAACTATAGGTTCAAGTGTCCCAAGAGATAAAAAAGGTTGGAAAACGCTGTTCTAATCCCTCCAAGGCCAGGCTGAGAAGCCAGGAAGGGCTATTGGATGGGGCTGGACTGGCTCTGGGAGGAAACCTAGAAGCAAGTTATCATTTCAGGTTTTCCCTCGTAAAGTCTTTCCTTTCAGTAGCAAAGCCACAACTAACACTGCCCCTGCTACCTAGTTCATTCACCACCTCTCCTCAGCGCTGCCCCAGGCAAAACACTTTCCCAACTCCCCATGCTAGTAAATCTCACTAATTATGGCCCCAAGTTGTCTAACTCAGGCCTCCTCTGACCCAGACTGTCTGTCTCTCCCTAGCCAAGCCCTGGGCTTGCTTTGTTCTAGTTGTTCCTCAGCTAGACTAAGGAAGGCCTAAGAACAAATGTAGTCCCCAAATAATGACCAGTGACATATGATTTATCCTGAAAGCTTAATGTTGTTCAGATCCTGGGCTAAGTTCTTTATTTGCATCATTACTGTTTCACAACGAACTTCCTAGGGGCTTACTATTATTATTTCTATCTTATCAATGAAGTAATCTGAGATCAGAGAGGTTAGGAAACTTTGTTACAATTGCACAGCTAATAAAGCGAAGGAGGACTCCAAATTAGGAAGGCTCACCCATCTCCCCAACCTGAACTCAGTTCCCCCGCACAATCCCGTGACTCCCATCAGAAGCTCCCTTCCACTCCAGGAGGACCATTGGCAGAGTCCTAGACTGGCGGACGGGAACAAGAGCAGCTGAATCCCTATAACCATGGCAGGTCCAGCTACCTCCAGAACCTTCCCATCAACACTCCTCCTATCAAGCGAAAAAATTAGTTCTCCCTCTAAGTGACATAGCTCAAAGGTCTAGGTTCAAAAACTACTTTTGCATTCTTCTGCATTATCTATTTTGTTGTAATATAAAAATCAAAATTTTGCTTTGACTGAGGCTCCAAGAAACTGAATAGCATTGGTTCTAGATTTTCTATATAGGAAGGGCTTAGGGACAGCAATCCAATTGGAAGAAACGGCCAAAGGTCTGGTTCAGAAATGGGTCTTTAGGAACACTTTGCATGAGACTGAGGAGGCCTTAGTTGTCCCTGAGGAAGAATGGAAGTGGGAGTTAGTGACCTACCCTCTGGCATTTCTACAGAAGCAGCACAGCGAATATCATGGGGCTTCAATTCCCTGCTTCTGTGCCCCCTGGGGAGCCTCACCTCCACCCTCCCCTCTGCCCCAGTTTCAGAAGATGGGCCTGAAGTGTCCTAATGATTAAGAATTTTTCCAAGTTACACAGGCTCACCTATGCCTCCATCTTTTAAACCAAAGATGACAGCATTAGGCCACATTACCGATGCTGGCAATCCAAAGACAAGTTAGCTTGATTTCTACTATACGGTAAAACTTGCATAAGTTGACCACCCAAGGGATTGTAATGATCAGGTCAACATATGGAGGTGGTCAACACAAGGAACTAGGCCAACTGATAAGTACATGTGGTGCATGTCCAGTCTATGAAAATTGGGTCAACTTAGGGAGGTGGTCAGTGGAGAGAAGTGGTCAACTATGAAGGTTCTACTGTAATTTTCTTAATTTTGATGAAAAAAAATACCAAAGGTCTGGGTAGACACAAAGCTACTAGTCTACACACTTTTAAAAAATTAGAAGAGTTTGAGGAAATGCCATTAACATGGGGATATGGGCGGCCAGGAGGTAGTCCTGATATTGACAAATACACTTAGATGGATTGAATATATGCCTGGCCCTGTTCCAAGTACTTGCCATATATTAATTTACTTAATCCTTTTAAAAGAACATTGATTTTTAAGGAGCCCCCTGGAACTCTACCTTCACCTACATTCCCAGAAAATCAGGGCTGCTTTTCTCCAGCTAAGTTTTAACTTGAAGAAAAGAGTATTGAACCAAAACAAAACACAAAAACCCTTAAAAGTCTTAGCAGCAAAAACAAAACAAAATTTAAAAATGCACTTCAAATCTGAACAATAATCTCAAAGACAGCTGAGCAAAAGTCTGTGAAATTCTTCATTGCAAAGTGATAGCCAGGAATGACCCAGCCCGTAGAAGAGTTTTGACTGAACTTCCTCAGGCATGTTAAAAATCAAGTAAGTTGCCACACTTAAAAAGTGAAATCAGGAGATTTCGATGGACGAGCTGGTCCTGGCAGCACGAGGCCTACCATGAGCTTGTCTGTGGTTAATGAGAGTTGGACAGAAACTGACCAGTTGAGCATGAACTTTCCAATCTGCACTGTCCTCCCCCTAGGGCCCCTCCAGCCATGGGTGCCACCTGCTGGCCCTGTGGGCATTTGGTGTACCAGCCTAGTCTGAGAGCTAATAAAGTCCTTCTTCTGGTTCCAAATACATCCCATGTTACAGGATCACTTATGAGAATTCGCCTAGAATTGCTGGAAACCACCTCTAGCTCCTGAAGCCTTCTTTGCAAGGCAGCTGGCCCTGAAACGGGTCTCCTGACCCACTTCAGACTTCAAAAGAGCTGGCAGTGCCTGCTACTTAATAGTGGCCCATGGGCTCCAGGATCAAGCCTCCCAGGCTCAGGCAGGCCTTGACTGGTAAGCTGGGCAGGAGGCCTGCTCCCTCAGCTTCCCCAGAAAGCTTAGATTGTTTTATGAATGACAGGAGCATTGGGAAAATAACTTCACATTTCCTAGACAGTACGATCTATTAAGGATAATACGTTCTGTGCGTCTCTGCGATAAAACCCTTTCTTTTATTTGCCCTGAGTTTATTTCTTCCAAGTAGCAAAAGGGTCTTCTCCACATTGTCCGTGGGAGTTGTAAACGCTGTCACCATCATCCCTCCAACCTCTTTCCGACTTTCCAAACCTAGATCGCGTTTATCATTTTAATGAAATATATCTGCCTTCCTCCAAATCTTGGTCCAGTCCGTGAGATGGGTGCCCCTCTTGGTCCTCCCTAACCAAGAAAAGTGAGGTCCACCGTGAGACCCAGGTCCAGAGACAGAGGGACCTAACTCCTTTACTGACGGGCCATCAGACCCTGGTGTCCCAGCCAGTCAGTGACACTCACTGAGGGGGGTAAGCTGAGTCTCGGGCACTCCTGTTCAAGGTCTGGGGGCAGAAGGATGAATCCTCTGCCCTTTGTGAGAATGGCCTGGGGGGCGCCGAGCAGGGATGGGGACTCTCTGACGGGGAGACAAGCAGGGATTACCTACATGAGCTTCCATGTCCCAGCCCCAGAGAAGCCCCTGTGGGGAGACTCTGGGCTGTGCAGACGTGTTGAGGAAGGAGAGCAGGAGAGGGGAGGCTGGAAGCTGGGTAAGCAGGCCTCCCCCACCTCCGGGGCCCTCCTCCTCTCAGGGGAGGGGACTGTGTGCCCTGGGTGCCCTCCGTGTCACTAAGAACAGCCATTTTCTTCCCAAAGGGACAGTGGGAAGGACTTGGCTGGCGAGCCAAGCAGCTGCCACGCTTGGCCCTCTGGCTCCCCTCCAGGGGCCCAAGGTGCACACAAAGATTCTCTGTGGCGAAGCCTCAAAGGGCAGGGCTGGGGAGCAGGGAGCCAGGGCCAGCAACACCTCCCTAGTGTCAGGGCCGACTCCCAACCAGGCATTTCTCCGAATCCTTGAGTCCCTCTTGGCTCCCACAAACAATATGGCCCTCTTCAGGTGCCAAAGAAAATAACAAGGGGGTGGATGTGGAGAGGGGAGAACAGGGACCTGGGGAAACCTGTCCATGAACAGACATAAACTCTGGCTAGGAGCCCGTGGCTCAAGCGGCTAAGGCGCCAGCCACATACACCAGAGCTGGTGGGTTCGAATCCAGCTTGGGCCTGCCAAAAAGACAATGACAACTGCAACCAAAAAAAAAGCCTGCAATGGGCACCTGTGGTCCCAGCTACTTGGGAGGCTGAGGCAAGAGAATCGCTTAAGCCCAGGAGTTTGAGGTTGCTATGAGCTATGATGCCACAGCACTCTACCCAGGGGAAAAGCTTGAGGCTCTGTCTCGAAGGAAGGAAGGAAGGAAGGAAGGAAGGAAGGAAGGAAGGAAGGAAGGAAAGAAAGAAAGAAAAATAAACTCTGACCACAGCACACAGATAGCCATCTCGGTCAGGGCCCAGCACCAGACCCACAGCTGAAGAATTTCAAGGCTCATAAACATCTCTCATCAGACTACCAGGAAAGTCCAAAGGCCCCTCAGGTTTACCCAGGCCAGAAACCAGTAGATGAAAGCACAGACTGGACTCAGGAATGGCCCCTGTTTTCCCAGGAAACCCTGCCTGCCACAAAGTGTCCCCAGGGGCCAGGTGGGCTGGCTCCAGCCAGCGACCAGAGAGCAGGAGCTGGGTTGGCCTCACCGGCTCCCTCATGCCTCTCAGCTGCCAGGGAGAAGCTATAACACCAGGCTGGCAGAATATTAACTCTTTCATCTACATGTGCATAAAACTGCAGTGAAAATTTTAAATAAATTAAAACAGATCTATTGGTTTGCGCTCCACTGCCCCTCAATCCACTCCTCAACAGGAAAAAAAGACTTCTGGAAAAGCTCTGAGTTTCAGGGGGAGGCTCAATTTCCTACTTGTGAACAAGTCCAATCCCACCTCCTGGATCATTGGGAGGACCTGAGAACCTGAGATCACACAACAGGGACACATGGTGCCTCGCTGGCACGCGGAGGTACTTAGTGAGCAGTAGCAACCGCAAAGGCGGGGGCCCCAGCTCCTGCCTGGAACCAGCAGCTCCCCAGCTCTGTTGGGGACATGGCAGCCAACGCAGCATTTAAAGTAGGGAGGCAGTAGCACCATCGCTGCTTGCTGAGGGGGGTGACAGCTCACAAGTGGCCCTTTCTGTCCTCGTTAGATGAGAACAGTGGCTTTTGAGTTCAGGCTGGGTTCAAACCCAGCTTTGCCATGCACTGGCTGTGGGATCTTGGGGAAATTCTCCATCACCCACAAACTCCTCATCTGTGACCTCCTAGGAAACAGGGACCAAACTTGTCTCAGCCACTGTGAATCCTTAACACACAATTTGTTGCTTCACACATAGTAGGTGTGCAACAATAATGTCAATGACAGCATTAAAATTTTACAGGCTTAGTTCCAAGCACTTTTACATATATTAACTCATTCAATCTGCAGAACAATCTTATGATAGAGGTGCTGTCTATCCCCATTTTACCAAGAAGGAAACAGATGCTCTCCTGTATTGAATGGATGGATGGATGGATGCCAAGGCAGATACAAGAATTGTTTATGTCAAAGAGCCTGACCAAGCACCTGGTTACCTGGTACCTCACTCCTTCTGGGCCCTGTGTCAGGTTCTCCTGGGAACAACGGGTCAGGCTGCTGAGTACATTAACCCCAACTTCCATAGCAGCCCTGTGCGTTGAATTTATAATCCCTATTCCACAGATGAGGAAACGGAGGCTTAACTGCCTACAGACCTTGCCCAAGTGTAAAGAATCAGGATTTGAACCCAGGCCTGTCCAACTGCTGAGTTTGTGCTGTTGATACCCTGCTATCCGAAACCAAATGACAGAAGGACCTTTTTCTTTCCTTCTCCACTAGCTCCCCTTTATTCTAAGCCCCAGAACCAGGTATGATTATTTCTCACTACTATCATTGCCCCTCGGGCCCCCAAATCCATCCACAGGATCCAGTCCCTCTGGGTCTTCTCTGCAGGACAGAAGGTGACCTGCACCCCTGCAGAACACCAGGGGCTGGAGGCCCGTTCAGCCCATTGGATGAGAGATGAGGATGTCCCCTAGCAGGTGCCTCCCTCGGGCCTTCCCCAAGGCTCTCTCAGGGACCGTCCCCCCTGACTTCTCTCTCCTCTGGTGCAGCCTGCGACTCTTACTGGACTTCAGTACCCCCGGAATACTGGACTAAGCGCCACGTGTGGGAGTGGCTGCAGTTCTGCTGTGATCAGTACAAGCTGGATACCAGCTGCATCTCCTTCTGCCACTTCAACATCAGCGGCCTGCAGCTGTGCAGCATGACGCAGGAGGAGTTCGTGGAGGCGGCCGGCCTCTGCGGGGAGTACCTGTACTTCATCCTGCAGAACGTCCGCTCGCAAGGTCAGTACCCTGACGCCGGGCCTGGGGGAGGTCTCTCCCCACCCGGTGAAGCTCCCAACAAAATCTCATTAGCGAGAACTCATTGTTAACTCAATGACTGGAAGCTCTAGTATGCTAGAATTGAGGATTTTAGGTAAAAGGGAGCAAGTTTTATAAAAGCAAGTTGAGTACATTAAAAAAAATAAATAAAAAAAGAAGGAAAGAAAAACTAAAAATATGTTCAGGGACTGCCCAGAAACAAGGCTGATAACTACAAAAGAATGCGATGTATTCATAAAGGCTTGAAAGCATAAAAGGTGGACAAAAAGTGATTTCTGCTTGCCTCTCTCATCAGGCAGAAGGGAAGTAAAATTCCATCAACCCTTCTCCCCACCGGAGTCCAACTGATCACATTCCTAATGGTCAGTCAACACACGGCCACAAGGTGGCGCCCGTAGCATTGACTATTTTTATTACTAGTATGATGATGATGATTCTTATTTGGATCCAGAAAGGTTTTTAGAGAATGTCTAATTCTGTGCCACAATGTCACAGGTAAAGGAACTGATGTCCAGAGAGGTTCATTGATATCCTCAAGGTCACACAGAAAGTGACAGACAGGGATTAAGAGATGAGAAAGACCAGCAGCCCAATCACAGGTCCCACATGTTGGAGCCGAGTGACCTTTGGCAAGTGATTTAGCCTGTCTGAAGCTCCATTGCCTCCTATGCCCAATGGGATAATGACACGCTGGCTCCACTGGCTTTTGGAGAGGATTCAGTGAAATATTACCCAACACAACATATAAGGACTGGCAAATCTCACATCAGAAAATGCCTTTTCCTGGTCCTATTACCTTCAGGGGTCTTAGCAAAACTAAATAAACTAAAAGCTACCTGTTTTTTAATGGTATAGGTTGCCTCTTATTCTAATGAATCCCTGGACTCAGAATGCCACCTCCCATAGTGGAATTTCAGAGTAGGAGGTTTTCACGTGGAGCAGTGAAGCTCCATTCTGAAATCCCTCTGTCAGTGTTTCTCAAGCAGGTCCGTGTTTTGTGGGTTGATTGTGGAGATATATGCATTGTGACCAAAGTTTACACTGTCCTCATTTGCCCGGGACACATCGTTTCCACCTGTTATCCTGGACTAGTTATAATTATTATAGTGCTACTTCTCATCCCCCAAAGTCTCTCCATTTGGACCCCAAATTGTATAGTGAACTGGCTATTTCCTAGCATATGCTTTATACTACCCCACAGATTAGGGTTGTGGCAGAACACAGGGAGCTGTGACACAGAGAGAAGCTTGACGGGGGAGCTCTAGGATTCAGGCACTGTCTGGCTCAGTGACTATTGAAGTAGGATTTAAGGGCTCAGGAAGCTGGGGACACTGGTCACTAGAAGGCAACAATGACTTTCACAGTGTAGGAGGGGAATGAGTCCCCCATTAATCCTTGATCCTGTCCTTGGTTGGCACTTGCAGGCAGAGTCACCAAGGCACTAAGGCTGACAAACAGTTATGACAATATAGCACCAGGAATAATCAATCACAATGAGTCCTGATCCAGCCTCCTTAGTAAATAGAAATAAGTCTTCATGTAGGACACTAAGATAGGAAACAGGTGCCCTTTGGCCTATACTGTTACGTGGAAGCATGATCTGAAACCCCATATCAGCCCCAGCCCACCCTGTTCTACAGTGGAGGCAAGTGACGCTCTGATACCTTCCTCCTAATCCTTGCTAAGCTCAGTGTCCACATCGGGTTTTGCACTTCTTACAGCCTCTTATCCCCCTTCTCCCCTTCACAGAACAGGCATTCAAATTCCAGAAAGATTAGCAGCCACGCCAGAGACTGTAGACTCTTAGAGCCGAACAGAAGCTTAGCTGGGTTTTGTCTCATGTTGCCAATGAGAAAATCAATAACCTCAGAAACTGGATGATGGGCCAGCAGCCCAGCACCTCTTGGAGCCCAGCCCTCCTGGCCCCCTACCAGAGCCCACCCCAGTGCCTGTTATAGGGACTGCTAGGGGACCTGGCCCCAGATGACTTTTTAAAATGAGAATGTCACTTCCTAGGGCCAGATGATTCCAGGTTTTCTCTCAAATGAAACGCTTCTCAGAGGCTTTATTCCTTTTTCCCTTGAAATCTTATTCAGCAAAGGGGTATGGCATCATACTATTTATTTCTGAGTGGGTCAGTGGTATAAGACTGCAATTTGAATGAAATCATGTCCCCACATACTCTCAGAGCATAGGTCTGTGTGCTTCAGTAAATAGACACTTTCCTAAATGGCAGCCTGATATTTTGCTGTGCTGAGGCCAAATTGTACCTGAGTTTCTGGCATTTCATGACCTACCAGCTAGTATTCCATGCATTAGGCATATCTCCACAATCATGCTACAAAACAACCTCAAAACTTCAGCGTCTCATAGCAATTTATAACACATTCTGCTCCTGAGTCTACAGGTAAGCTGGGTGATTTCAATGGTTTAGATATGATCACTATAGTCAACTGTAAGTTGTCTTAGGAGGCTTGGCTGATCTTGGTTGGACTGGGTTGGGCTCTCTTGACCTGGCTTTGTCCCTGATGTCTCATTCTCCATCAAAGAGGCAAGAGATTGGCTTGGAGCTATCTCGAAAGAGAAGCAGTCACTCTACTTCCTCCCAGTACCTTTCTGGCCTGGCCAATGGAAACCAAGATTGCATGGTACGGTTTGTGGATTTCTTTTTCTTTCCCAGGTTACTCCTTTTTTAATGATGCTGAAGAGACCAAGGCCACCATCAAAGACTGTAAGTAACCAAGCTCAGGCTACTCAAAGCTGTGTTCAGGCTATCCTTGGGTACCTGGGTTTGATCACTTTGTTAGAAATGTCCTAAAAGGTTGATGGCCTGAAACCACCACAGACAGACAAAGTGGGGAAGAGATGGTGAAGAGAGTGGGGAGCATGGGTGTTTGGGAACCGCAGCTTGGGTATACGGATTCCTGATCCTCCCAAGACTCCACTTCCCTATCTATACAATGGTGTGACCCTTGCTAGGTTGGAGTGAGTTTGATGAATAGTGTACACAAGGAGCCTGGCCTTTACCACCAGTGTAGACACTCCAAAAACCAGGGTGCAGTGGCTCATACCTGTAGTCTCAATGTATGGGGAGACTGAGGCAGGAGGATCACTTGAGGCAGAAATTTGAGACTTGCCTGGGCAACATGGCAAAACTCCCTCTCCAGAAAAACTATTAAAAACAAGTAAATTAACCAGGTGTGGTGATTTGTGCCTGTGGTCCCAGCTACTCAGTTGGCTGAGCCCAGAAATTTGAGGTTACAATGAGCTACAAACGTGCCACTGCACTCTACCCCTGGTGACAAAGTGAGGCCCTATCTCGTAAAAAAAATCAAAACGCCAAACCAGTGCCCGTTAGTCATAATACTAATAAATACTATTAGAAGCCTCATGGTTGATAATATTTTAGGAGAATCTGAGCTCACTAAGTAGGTTGAGTTTATAACTGTGAGCTGATGGCGGATCTTTAATAATCTGGTGGATTCTGAAGTTTAACCCTCCCTGCTTCATTTTTGCAGGTGAAGGTTTAGGAAGGGGAACTTGGGTGCTTTCATTTTTTAAAGATGATGATGATGATGATGACATTATCGATATTAGTTACAGAGTCCCACACAAAGGCTCTGGCCAGGGGCAGGAGGAAAGGCGGTCGGGCCAGTCCCCTCCCTCTGTGGACTTCAGTTTGGTCACCTGGAAAGAGAGGGCAGAGCACAGGTGGTTTCCCAGGCCTCTGAGCAGGGCGAGCTGGCGGGGCAGACACAGAGGGACTGTTTCTTACGATTTATTATTTTCTCTCATTAAAGTCCCAAACAATCAACCTAGGATTCAAGATATTTGGCTCTGGGTTAACAAAACTTTTTTGATTTTTTTATGTTGTGTTTTTATTCTGGAACTTTATTTAGCACAGGAATAGCCAGGTCTGTCAACCTGCATTCTGCATGATTTCCCACATCTCTGTCCCCTGGGAACAAAACCCCCCACTAGTTTCTTGGTGCTGAAGGGACTTCTGATCTACCCACAGCAGCCTGGGGGATACAAATGCCTGTTTACATCACCCAGCCTGGAAGAAATGAGTCCACTGAGGCCCAGAGCACATTACTGTGTCCAAAGGCTTAAGAACAGGCAGCATGTGCTTTAGTTGTAGTGACTTTGACCTGACCCATCCTTCCTCCAAGTGTCAGCGTCCTCACCCTTGAGTAGGAATCACTTACCAGCCTGCCTTCTTCAAGGCAGAAGTAAGTGATGAGCTGGAAAGAGATGGTCCACAAGTTCTTTAGAAGTAGGTGTTACCTGAATATGGAACTAGCCACAGTTTAATTCATTGCAATGATGATGGTGATGATGATGAAAATAGTAGCTGGTGTTTATTGAGCCCATGCTACAAGCCAGGCCCTGTGTAAAATTCCTTGCAGACATTGTCTCAGGTAATCTTTTCAATAACTACAAGTCAAGTCCTAGTACCATAGCCTTTTTATAGAACTTAAGCGCAGAGGTTAGATGTGATACGGTTAGAAGGTGGCAGATGATCCGAGTGTGTCTAAATCTGAAGCCCTTAGCCTCTCTGGTCCTCTATCCATTTCTTCCTTTCCCTATTTCATTCGTTCATTGATTCACTCATTCAACATACACTTATTGAACACCTGCTATGTGTCAGGCCCAGAGCTAAGCACTATGGTGTCGACAATGAGCAAAACTGAGGTCTGGCCCTTATTGATGCAAGAGAGAGATATTAAAAAAGTAATCCAAATAATCACGTAATTGCTAATCATGATGTCACTATAAGGGAAAGGGTAGAGTGTTTTGCATGTGATGGAGGAAAATTCACATTCAAACTGAGGTCCAGGGAAAATCTTTTAGAAAAAGAGATATTTAAATTAGGCCTAACCGATGAGCGAAAGTTACAGCCAAGAAGAGAGGGAAGAAAAGGTTACAGGGAGTGACAGCAAGTGCAGAGGCCCTGAGGAACATCCTTGCTGTCCTTGAGAAAGAACCAACAGAGGCCAGAGGTCCGAGCATCAGGAGCCACTGGCACGTGAGGCCAATTAAATTAATTAAAGCAAAATTATTAAAATTCATCTCAGTGACACTCGCTGTATCTCAAGTGCTCAGTAGCACAGGTGGCTGGGGCTGCCATATTGCACAGCCTCGAGTCCCACCACCACACCTGGACAGGACATTGGCAGAATCTCAGCAGCATCAGGAAAAAGAGACATGGGAGCTGAGGCCCAGAGCATGGCAGGGCCGCACAGCTTTTTGGGTAGTGGAGTTTGAATTTCCCCCCCCAGCAGTCTGGGAAGCCAATGAAAGGTTCCAGCATGAAAGTAAAAAAGATGCCATGTACATTTGAAGATGGTCTCTTGGACCGCTATGTCTGAGAGAGTGATGGTCGTAGCCCAGGGAGAGGTGTCAAGACGAGGACGCTGTGCTGGCATCTCTGGAGCACGTGTTCAGGGGAACAAGCCTTCTACTTATAGGACCTGCCCAGTGTGGGCTCTGCTCAGTCTGTTCCAACTGGGAGCCTGGAACTAACCTGATCTCGGGGTTGAGGAGTCTGGAGAGTCCGCCTGGAAGCCAGCCCCACATGCTCTGTTGCGTTCTAGCCTCAGCTGCGTTGGCCAGGACATGGTGGCCTCCTCCCGGGCCTCTGAGGCCAGTCTCAGCTCTCCCACAGCCCTAAGAACCACGCTTTCTCAAGGTGAGGTATGAGGACAAGTGGGTAGTCACTTATACAATGAGTCAATTTTAGAAAATCCAAAACATGTGGCTACTGTGCGTATGGCCCAGAGGATATTTGATGGTCTCAGACACCCTGGACCCAGGACACTTTCCATGTTGACGTGCCCTCCGCAGCCAAGACTCACTCCTGAGCACCTTCCTGCTCCCGAGCCTCCGAGCTCCTCCAGGCCATTCTAGCATGAGTTCCAGGCTCCACGGCTGGGCCAAGAGCGTTATGGGGGGAGTGATGCGCTTCTCTTGAAAGCCCTGCACTAAGGCCTCTTTCCCAGCTTCTGGAAGACAGTTGACAATGATTTTAGATGACAACTGGAATATATCTTTCGCCACATTTTTAAAGTTTCCAGTCACAAAGCCAGCCAAACTTCTCCAAATCCTGCAGACAGCAGTGGCCCAGGCCATGGCCCCACCTCCTCAGCAGCTGCAGGGACACACACAAGATGATGACAGTTAAGAACAAGGGAAGGCTGTACCCTGAGATACCACTAGCACGTGTAAAGAAATTTAGTGGGATCATGGTGCTGCTAAAGACCCTCAGCCGATCTTGCTGGAGGTTTTGATCCAGGAACTTGCCTCAATATTGACATCGTAGCAATGACCTCAGCCCCTCTGCTCCGGTCCCTACCCCCACCAGCCGGCACAGGCCTTGAACCTCATCACTCATGAAGACCTTCAAAGCCACCGCTGCAGGCTCAGAGCCTGTGGCTCAGCGGGCTAAGGCACTAGCCACGTACACCTGAGCTGACGGGTTCGAATCCAGCCAGGGCCTGCCAAACAACAATGACGGCTGCAACCAAAAAGTGGCTGGGCGTTGCGGTGGGCGCCTGTAGTTCCAGATACTTGGGAGGCCGAGGCAGGAGACTCACTTGAGCCCAGGAATTAGAGGTTGCTGTGAGCTGTGATGCCACAGCACTCCATCCAGGGTGACAGCTTGAGGCTCTGTCTCAAAAAAAAAAGCCACCACTGCAGAATGAAAAGCAGACAGAACAAACCTAAAAGGAGAAATTCCCACTACCCCCATAACCCTAGCTCATGCGGCCCTATGCTATTATCCTATCTAGCCAAATATCCTTCATTCAAAGCACAGGGGAATCATAAACATTGAAAGGGCAATATTTTTCCTCCCACATCTCACCATTTTGGTATTTCAGTGAAAGCTTATTTTCTATTCACAGTTAATAATTACCTTTATCTTTATGGCTCCATTTGCTTTCTCTTTTCCTAAATGACTAAATCAAAACAACTGATAGGTCTTAGAATAATAGTAGTTGTCTATCATAAGAGTGGGTGGGATTGCGTGAGCCTCTGGCAATACCAAATGCTCACCAAATCTTAGTAATAATTATTCATTCTATTGAATAGCTACTATGAAAGACGTGGTAAAGCAGCAATTGTGAATATTAATTAGCTTTAGAATGGAACTCTCCAGGTTCAAGTCCTGGCTCCATCATCCAGATAAAATTCTTAAGCTCTCTAGAACTTCAAATTCCTCCTCAATGAAGTGAAAACTACAATAACATCACACAGGGTTGTTGCAAGGATTAAATGAGCAAGTGTATGTGAAACACTTAACAAGCAGTTGGTATTTAGTGAGTGCCCCATAATAAATACCAGTTATTGTAGAGGAGGAAAATAGATCTTTACAGCAGAGTGCAAGCAGTGCTGTGACAGCAGGGAACACACAAGGCTATCTGTGGAGCTCAAACAGGACCCAACCCAGAAGGGGAGTTCTGAGAAATAAGCGTGGGAGTCAGCTGGGGGGGAGGTAGGAAGCCTGTGCAAAGGTCCTGAGGCAGGAAGATGCCAAGCCCTAAGGGAAATATTTGACTAAAGAAAAGGGATGAGGCTCGGCGCCTGTGGCTCAGTGAGTCGAATGCTAGCCACATACACCAGAGATGGCGGGTTTGAGCCCAGCCCAGGCCTGCTAACCTACAATGACAACTGCAACCAAAACATAGCCGGGCATTGCGGCAGGTGCCTGTAGTCTCAGCTACTTAGGAGGCTGAGGCAAGAGAATCACTTAAGCCCAAGAGTTTGAGGTTGCTGTGAGCTGTGATGCCACAGCACTCTACCAAGCGCAACATAGTGAGATTCTGTCTCAAAAAAAGAAAAGGGAAGAACCTGAGGAGCTGGAAAAGATAAGCTGGATATCTGGTTGGGGCCAATCTGTGAAAGGCCTAACTGGTGTAGCAGCCCTCATCCTGGAGACAAAGGGAACCGCTGTGGAATATTCAGCCAGGAAATGTATGACCTAATGGCACTGAGGAAGGATGTCACCCTCGGCAGTAGGGTGGTCTTTTGAAACATGTCTAATTCCTTCATTCAGTAGTTACAGAATACATTCTAGACCAGTGGTTCTCCTAATGCTGTGATGTATTTTCGTTGTTACAAAGGGGTCCAACCCACAGGTTGAGAACCGCTATTCTATAGAGTAGGTATAGTTACTCGAGTGTAACACAGTGGCTGCTCCATGACACTTACTGAGGACCTACTGCGTTCTGAGCACTGTGCTAGATGCTATAGATACAGCTGGAAATGCAAGCCCTCCCCCCCTGGTGGGCACAGAGGGGAACTACATAAATAAATACACACAACACGCTCAAACATGACAAAGGGGGCTGGATGTGAAATGATGCCCAGGGGTAAGAAAGTGTGATTCCAGCTTGGGTAGTGAGCGGAGGTCTCACTGGAAGGCTAGTTTGAGCCAAGATTGAGATGAGGACACAAACCTACAGATAGCCCAGGAAGGAGCTCCTATGCAAGGGGAATCTTAGCTCTCGGACGCTAAGGTGGAAAGTGCCTGCCTGTCCAGAAAGCGCCAGAAGCCAGGGGGTCTGGATCAAAGCAGCAAGATGGAGAGTGAATGTGGGGCCGGAAAGGGGCAGCTGAGGCTATCTCTTTTTGATCATGTACTACTCTGGGACAATGTTTGTCCAAATGTCTCAGATTGGTACAGCCAGCAAGAGTTATCATTGAACTCAGTCCTGAGTTAAGGCCCTACTTTCTACCCATAACAAGCTCTAATCGCTTTGCTTTTACTTGTGATTTCTTGTAGTCTATTCACACTCGAGTCAGAGAGATCACCTAAAAATGTGAATCTTCCCTTTACACTTTGATACAAAACCTCAAGTCCTTACAATGCCCTGCAAGGAAGGCCCTGTGAGGCCTGCCAGCCACCCACTTTCCTGGCATCCTCATGGCCTGCTCTGCCCTGGGGACACAACACACCTGCCTCTCCAGACTCTGCACATTCAGCTTTGCACAGGCTGATCCTTCTGCCCGGAACACTCTTCTCTACCACCTCCTGCTGGTTCCTTCTCCTCTTTACCTCTTAGCACAACTGTCTCCTGTTCGTGAGGCCCTCCTTGCCACCCTGTCTAAAGTAGGTGCTATGCTTCGTATGTAAGGTCTTGCTTCCTTCCTAACACAATGGGTGGTAATTTGTCTGTTTCACTTGTGTTTTACCGGGTGCATCTGCCTTTCAATTCCACCCGAGCAAGGACTGCATGCTCACTCCTGTATTCTCACCAGGAACCCGGCACATGTAGGTCCCCAGTATTGAGTACAAAATGCTCCAAATACTGCAGGACATCAGCATCTTTACACCTCTCACCTACTAATCACCCCCAAAGTGACTAACACAGTGTCTTCTACCACAAAGCCGTTTCATTAGCATTTGTTCATTTCACTGTGATGTGAGGTCTAACTGTGGTCCCTGTAATCCTTTCCACCACTGTGAATTCTTGTATTTCAGATGCTGACTCCAACTGCTTGAAAACAAGTGGCATCAAAAGTCAAGAATGTCACAGTCACAGTCGAACAAGTAAGTGCAAGAGATAGCATTTTTCATTTCTAATTTCTTAAAACCATTCCTGACACAAAGTAATCGAATAAGCTTTGAAAATAAATGTTTGAGGGAACCCTTTGTTTCCCAAGGAAGGTACTGGAGAAATTGGTGATTGTTCTTATACACACAATCAAAATCAGATTTATTTCTTTCTCACTTGGAAATGGCAATTATAAGAATCAAAGTGAGGAAGTAAAGAAATGTTTTACCCTGCCCAGGTGCGTTGGCTAATGCTTGTAATCCTAGCACTCCGGGAGGCAAGACAGGTGGATTGTTGGAGGTCAGGAGTTCGAGACCAACCTGAGCCAGACTGAGACCCCATCTCTAAAAAAAACTAGCTGGAGGCCAGGCTCAGTGGCTCACACCTGTAATCCCAGCACTCTGGGAGGCTGAGGTGGGTGGATTGCCTGAGTTCACAGGTTTGAGACCAGCCCGAGCCAGAGGAGGACCCCGTCTCTAAAAATAGCCGGCTGTTATCGCAGGTGCCTATAGACCCAGCTGAGGCAAGGAATCACTTAAGCCCAAGAGTTAAAGGTTGCTGTGAGCTATGATGCCATAGCACTCTACCAAGGGCTACAAAGTGAGACTCTGTCTCAAAAACTAAAATAAAATAAAATAAAAAACAAAAAAAAACTAGCTGGGCATTGTGGAGGGCACCTGTAGTCCCAGCTACTTGGGAGACTGAGACAAGAGGATCACTTGAACCCTGGAGCTGAAGGTTGCTGTGAGCTATGACGCCACAGCACTCTATCAAGGGCAACAAAGTAAGACTCTGTCTCAAAAAAAAGTAGAAAAAGAAAACAAAAGAAAATGTTCTACCCCATGTTGTTTTTCCTGGTCTATTGTGGGTTCCTCCTACTGAAGTATTCAGGGATGGATGGTAAAGGAAACACCTGGAGTTGGCAAGCCTGGTGGCCTTTTCCGGCATTAAGAAATCTACCCAGAGCAGAGTCAAACCTACAGTCTCACAAATTTATGCAGAGAAAACAACCACTACATGCGAGGCATGGCTCTAACCTCTTGACATCTATTAAATCATGAAAACCTCTAACCTTTCCTATAAGATAGGTACTCTCATTATCTCATTTTGCAGGTAAAGTAACTAGTGAGATTGTGGCTACAGAGATAAGAGGCAAATTGAAAACCTAAACCCAGGCAGTGGGTCTCCAGAGCTGGCCCTTAACCACCATCTCATAGAATAAGAACTTTCTATGAAAAACTAACTTGCAAGATTAGTCCACCCAGATGGTTGTGGCTATAGGATCTTAGCACAACCACACTGCCTACCAAAAGGAATTTGAAAGACCATTTGACTGTCATTTCATTCATTCCATAAGAATTAATCTATAGTTCCATAGAACATTAGTGAGCCATAGTATGGCCCGCCAATGTAAATTTGGAGTCTTTGTCTGTTTTGCATTTGCTTTCATGGAAGACAGACGTTTCACATCCTGGTAAGGTTCCAGGTAGAGCCCTCGGCCACGATGGAGGGAAATGTCCCCATAAGGCCGCCATTCTGATGGGTAAATGAAAAATCGTACAACTCTTCTCTTAAAGTTGAGAAATATGTATATTTTAAGTGGCTAATTGTTTCCCCTTTTCAAAAGGCCTCCAAAGTTCTCATCTATGGGAATTTGTACGAGACCTGCTTCTGTCTCCTGAGGAAAACTGTGGCATTCTGGAATGGGAAGATAGGGAACAAGGTATTTTTCGGGTGGTTAAATCAGAAGCCCTGGCAAAGATGTGGGGACAAAGGAAGAAAAACGACAGAATGACGTATGAGAAGTTGAGCAGAGCCCTGAGGTAAGTTAATAGCATGAAATACCATGGGCCTTCAAGAAGAGTTATATACAATGGCTGGCCATAGAAAATTACACTGTTTTTGCAGCTTTTTGCCTGGTAATAGAAAGGTCATGAGACGAAACTTTGGTTCTTAGTTCCAAGTGGGATTACGGCTTGTAAACTGACACGCTGTCCTTTTCATTCTTGGCATATTCCCCAGGGATCACTCTGAACCCAGGCCATCTCTCACACACACACAAAAAACACGTTTTGAACTGAGAATGGGGAGGTTCAGTCTCCAAGATGTCTGGGAAAGGTTTAAGTGTAAGTTGATAACAGGGTGTGAAAATACCTGGGTAACCAAAGACCAGCCTTGTCACTTGAGAGGAGAGAGGACAGAGTGTTTACGTTCTGTTGTTTTCCTGAAGTGTAACCTCCCCCGTCTCCTGCTTGCCTTCACAGATACTACTACAAAACGGGAATTTTGGAACGGGTTGACCGAAGGTTAGTGTACAAATTTGGAAAAAATGCACATGGGTGGCAGGAAGACCAGCTATGATCTACTCCAGGCATCAAGCTCATTTTACGGATTTCTGTCTTTTAAAACAATCAGATTGCAATAGACGTTTGAAAGTCGTCTTTAAAAAAAAAAAAAATGTGCAAACATACTGATAACATTTGTCCACATCTCAGCTGACATTTGGATTCAAAGTTGTTACTTACTTGAGGTGATGGCAGTGACCCTTAAGAAATCCTTTCTCCCCACTAAGGGGAGGAGGGGATAATGTTTTATGGTACCTTGATCAAACATTATTTCCCTAATCAAGAGTTGCAGAAACACAATAGCCAATGCCATTGGTGCTGATCAGAGAAAACCGATTCAATTTTGCCATTAGAGACACATCGAATACTTCTATCCAAAGGTTCAAAAATTTTCAAATGGTGAACTGTAGCAGCTCACAAAAGGGGGGAAAATGTGATTAGTTTTGTACTTTATAGAAAAGGGTGAGATGTAAGACGTATATACTTTAGATTTTAAATCATTATGGTCAAATTCCATAGAAAAGTTTCTTCATTAATAAAAGAGCTAAGCCATCAAGCTGGGATATAATTGGGTTTATGATAAGTTAATAATAAGCTTCTTAACCAGAGTATCTTTTTGACCATTTAGCAAAACTCCCATGGCCATCCTTCCAGAACTAAGCACTTAAAGTCAGCCACACTATTAGTTGTTGCTGGGTTTATTTCCCCTCTTCTCCTAAGTGATGGTTGGCATCACGTATGCAAAGAGCTAGTCAATAGATACGTATATCAACTTCCAAATCACTAGTGTTTCTATGATTCAAACTGTCAACACAATAAAATCGTAATTCATTGATTCCATCTTTGGTCAAGATGTTAAACCTTTCTAGAACTGGAAATGTCCCAACAACTCTGTAATGGCCAATTAAATTTTGAGTCTCTTTTGTCTTCCTGCCTGATGTATACTCGATCGCTAAAACACATATTTCCTTGACAAAAATAACAACAGTGAATTTACACCAATAAATGTTCATGGGTTAAAGTCTGCACTGACATTTTCTCATTAGTCACCAGTATGTAAGTAATTGATAACTATAACTAGGTGGACTGCCCCTGGGACTTCTATTTCACCACAGCCAGAATCGTCATGTGAGACACTGAACCTCTATACACGCTGAAGGCCTCCGTATCTAGAGCTTACTTTCAAAAGTAACTTGTTTTTAAAAATGTGAATTCTTGTAAAATAATCTATTTTTTGACTCATGTGTTTTTCAGGTGGATATAGTTTGTAAAGAATGTGAATAAAATATTTAACATGTTCAACTGTCTCTGTATCATTCAGTCCAGCACAGTAGGCTCAGCAAAGCACTGACAGCCTGTAAACCCTTTGATGACCCTTCCATTGCCTACAGTTCAGAGCAGGAGACTTTTAAAGAGCCCAGAAAGGGCCAGGTGGCTCACACCTGTAATCCTAACACTCCGGAAGGTGGAGCCGGAGGATCCCTTGAGCTCAGGAGTTCCAGACTAGTATAAGCAAGAGCAAGACCCTATCTCTACCAAAAACAGAAAAATCAGCCTGGCATTGTGGCAGGTGCCTGTAGTCCCAGCTACTCAGGAGGCTAAGGTAGGAGTATTGCTTGAACCCAGGAGTTTGAGGTTGCTGTGAGTTAGCCAGGCCGATGCCACGGCACTCTAGCCCAGACAACAGAGTGAGGCTCTGTTTCTAAACAAATAAATAAATCCCCAAAAGATGCAAGAAATACATGGAGTAATATTACTCACCTTAATATATGAGATAAATGAAGTTCACAGGCCAGTGAAGTCCTACAGATTCTTTTTTTTTTTTTTTGGTATACACTGTACTTTTTTTTTCACTTGTTATTTTGAGATTTTGTTTCATTTCTTGCCATAAGTTGCCTTATTTCGAAATCAGAAGATAAGAAAACTAATATTCAGAGGAGGAAAGTTATTTGAATGACAGAGCTTGAATTTCAATCTAGGACGTCCGCTTCTAAGGTCACTATAATATATTGACTTTCACTATTTTTGTCCTCCTTTTAAATTGGCTCAGAAACTCTCAGATTGTATTTTAATGTCACTTAGAGGAACATAATTAGATAGTATCTCCCAGGAAGTAAAACCCAACTGGAGGATGTTAACCTCTTCAGTATTTACCTTTGACAATCACAATAAGGAGTCTAAACAGCAAAACGGGGTGTAGGATATTCCATGTGTGAGATATTTACATATAGGAAATAGGTTGGATGCACATGATTGCAACCAGTTTATTTTTAAACTACAAAATAAGACAAACAGAAAACTATTTCAAAAACTCTGTCTTTATGTGTATAACCAATATTCAAATAAATAATTCCTTCTGTCAAATAGTATTAATTTTATGAATTTATCTTATAGATTTAACACTATAAAGAGATGAACTATAGTAAAGTTATTATTATGTTGAAAGTATTTATCACTGGATGCAAAGGGATAACTCTATTTTCTACGTCTATAATTATAACTTTCCAAAGCATACTCCAACACAGGAGGAATTTAGGCAGGAGAATTTGACAGGAGAGTAAAGAAACTTGAACTAAACACTGAGAGTTTGTATCTAATGGTTTCCGGAAGCCTACATCTCAGGAAACTCCTCAGAGTTAAGAACAAACTGGTTCTGAAGACAAAGGGAATAAAGATGTTCAAGATTTAGAATTGACCTTTAATGTCTTCCATGTGATTTTCAAGCATTTTCATAGGTAAATGTGGGTTTAAAGAAAAAGAAGAAAGAAAATAACTAGTTGGTCTGAGCCTCTATTTTAAAAGCTTATAATCATATAAGCAAAGGGACAAGAGATTTAAGTAATTTTCAAAGTTAGATCATTTGCTATTTTCTCGGGATCTCAGAAGGCTATCCAAAGACTACTGATTTAAACAAATAACATAGTAACATCATGATATTGGTATTTTTGTGTTTAAGGATAAGCATCTGAATATAGATGATGTTCAAATTAAGAATTTGAAGATAATTTTCTAGTTATATATGGAGTCAAAAGAAATCAAATACCATTTCTATTCTTACATACATACTTATTTTATTGTAAAAATTCAATACGCAATTACAAATCAGTCTGATGCGAAATCAATGCCGAACTTGCACAAATGTAATTCCAAGTGGAAAAATAAAAACTGAACCTGATGAATTACAGTCATAATCATTAAGCCATGAAGATGCTAAAGTTTTTTCTGAAGATACTGCTGCATGAAATGTGTTTTTCCTATAAAAACCTTAGAAACATAAAACTTCTGAGCGGATCACCATGATCTTTTCTTCTGTGTATAATCACAGCCATATTTTTACATAATAGGCCATAAGGTGATATGTAAACATATTAATTTCACCAAGATTTTTTTCTTATCCAATACAATCTCACTTCTAGTTAGAAACTTTTCTCCTTATTTTAAATGAATAATCCAATCAACTGTCAAAAACAAATACATGTTTTTTAAATGATTGTTAACCCCTAACCTACATCCCCCCCCCCCCCAGGAAATAGCATTAAAAGTCATTACATTATTTGCTATAGCAACCTGGATGATCATTTTAAAGACACTGGCTTGCATGTCAAGCACAAGAGAATCTTCTATCCAGCATTTGTGTATCGAGCACAGGAGAATCTTCTTTCCAGTGATGAGTGGGTTACATGAGCGAACGTTAAGCTTTGCTTGGTAGGCACAGAACTCCCTGGCGAGGGACTGGGGCCCTTTAGCTTCACAGATTAGCTTTCTCCCTTGAAGCCAAGAGGGACCCAGACTGCACAAAGGTATGAATCGCGTTCTGTTTTAAGAGAACAAGACCAAGCGTTTAGTTCACAGGCAACCACAATTTGGTACTTACTGAGTTTTAATTTGTACCCAAGTAAAAATAATAATTCAGAAAGTATTCACTTTAAACTGTCTTGTACTGCCCAAAGCTAAAATGAAGAGTATCTGTGTTTGGCAGCTGAGTTTTTCGAGAAACTCATCTCGAATGAGTTTCCGAATAGCTACTTAAGAAATTTAACAGTTGCAGTGGCCTCTGAAGAGAATAATGCTGACGAAAAAGCAAATCATGCTAGCCTAATCCGGCACACAGCCTCTGTCGCGGCCAGGTGTCCAGGCTCACCTTAGGCTTCTCAGTGTTGTATTTGTCCAAAAGGAGCTGGATGCGGTTCCCATAGTCCTGGTGGACTTCAATAAAGTTCTTGACCTAAAGCCAAACAGAAATAAATGTAAGCACCACCCTCACTCCCTACTCTGCCACTCCCCAGGGTTCCACGTCACAGTGCTTACTCACAGGGGAGGGAGGACACTGCAGCAGAGGGCAGGTCCACTCGGCGTTCAACAACACTGACCTTGGAGTACAACTTGGGGGTCCAGTGACAACTCTGACGTAGACTGGCTAAACAACCTTGAATAATTAAGTCACTTCACTTCCCTGAGCTTCAACATCCCTCTCCATAAATGAGCAAGACAATTACATTTATGTGTTAATAGTATAATTAAATAAACGAATACTTGGTCTTGGTCCCTCAGTCCTGACATGACCTCCTAAAATCCTTGGAATTTACTGACTTCATATGTTATTAAAATGACTCCTGGGGTGGGAGGGGATCTTCAGATAGCTTCAGGATGGTGCCAGAAAAACCAAGCGTGTGATTAGAAGGCTAGAATGTTCAGCCCCACCCCCAAACCTCCAGGGAGGGGAGAAGAGCTAGAGATTGTGTTCAACCATCTCATCTAATGATTTAATCAATCATGCGTATGGAAGGACATCTCCATAAAGACCCTAAACGACAGGGTCACAGAGTTTCTGGCTTTTGGTGGGCACATCAAGGTGCCAGCAGCATGGTACCCCCAGAGGGGAGTGGAAGCTCTGAGCCCTTTCTCCATATGCGTTTTTCCCATTTGGCTATTCCTGAGCTGCATCCTGTATAATTAACCAGTAATCATAAGTATAGTACTTTCCTGAGTTCTATGAGTTTTTCTAAAAAGTTATCAAACCTGAGAAAAGGTCATGGGAATCCTTAAATTTGCAGTCAGAATTTTCAGAAGTGTGGGAGGCCAGGGCACCTCATTTGTCACCTAAAGTAGGAACAGTCTTGTGTGGCTGAAGCCTAAATCTGTGGGCTCTGACATAGTGTCAGAATTGAAATGAATTACAAAACACTCGGTTGCTGCCAAAGAATTAGAGAATTGCTTGTCGTTGGTTTAAAAAAAAAAAAAATCCCAAACCAAAAACAAACAAACTAAAAAACCCACAAAAAACACACAACCTACTTCATAGGATATCGTGAGAAAAACACCTATGAGGTGACCTGTTGCATTTACTGCCACGTAAAGAGCTGTCCCTGGGTAATTACTTAACAAGTTACAAGGATTTGTATTTTAAAATAAGCCTGGGCACTGCCTGCATTTAAAACAAAGTGTGCAAAGACCTGGGCACCTGCAGGGCAACCCCATGCACTTCAGGCTGGAGCTCCCAGGAGACAGGGGGAGGAGATGGAGCATTGTGAAACCCTGTGAAGCCTCACAGCTTCAGCGTACGTGAAGAGTGAATGCCAAGCGCACAAGCCCAGGGCCACTACTTGCAAGCAGTCTTATCCATTCTCTCTAGTGAAGCGAGATAAAACCTGGCCTGCTTGTCACACAGGCTTGTCACACCAGGCTGTCTGCTGGAACTTGAACCCTTGACCACACAGTTGCTAGCCTAGCTAGCCCTAGAAAGGGAGAAGCAGCGATCAGGGGCCAAGGAATCAGTGGGATTCCTAGGTCTACAAACAGCTTGGTCCTGGGACAGACCAGGAGATCAAAAGTGAGAGGGCTTCACAGAGCTCCTGGCCATGAGAAATACCCTAGTACCAAAGCTCAAAGTCCAGCCTGCCTTTTGAAGTAGCTCACTTTTACCCCAGAAATCGTGCAAATTCTAGTTTACATCAGAAGGATCAAGGTATCATATCATTAAGCCTTTACACAGGCTTCAAACCATTTTGATATCAGGCATTTACCATCTTGCACAGAACTTGGCTGTAGTCAAACAGCATAGGGATAAAATGTACCCTGAACTCAGGTAAATTAGTACACACAACGGATGAACTGCTGAAGATTGATGGATATACCATACTAGATAAAACACAGAGCGAGAAAATAATCAGAGGTTGGTTGGAGAATTACTACTTTTTTTTTTTTTTTTAAGTCCTCTTAGCTTAAGTATTATCAATGACAGTGCTTCATTTGAAGAGTTCTCCCACACGGCTGCGCGGACTTCCCCAGCCAGCAGATGTCACCCTTGAGCTGACAGAGACTCACCGCTTTCTTCTGGATGAACCCCTGCGCGTCTTTCAGATGCCCCGCGATGTTCTCGCACAGACGCTGCCTCTCCTGTTCATTCAACACCTTCGTGTAAAACGTCCGCACCTGCTCAGGGAAAAGAGCGCGTGAGGAGGATCAACCAACCGGTTTATCACAAACAAAACTCACCTACTACGCCACTTCCAAAACGCATGATCAAAAACCTTGCAGAATTTCAAAATAATGTTAAATTATAATTAAAACTGTCATTTGTGTTAAGTTCTTCACCTTATATTTTGTTTTGTTCTAAGTAAAACAGGAAGAATTCATTTCTTGATAATAACTCACAACTGCTTTCTATAATATCCTTATCATCTCTTACAGATTTATAACTAAAAACCCCATCACAGGGGGTGGAGGGGGCACCTATGGCTCAAGGAGTAGGGCACCGGCCCCATACACCCCAGGTGGTGGATTCAAACCCGCCCTGGCCAAAAATTGCAATAAACAAATAAATAAATAAAAACCCCATCACATTCTTAACAATGACAAGTCCAGCATATGTGATCTGTCTTAGAATATAAACATGTGCAATACAACCTTAGTTCATCAATGCACCCAGAACCATGGAAGAAAAGAACCTAATTCATGTATACATATCTCCGTAGTTATCCAGAAGCCAGATTTTCTTGGGCAAGACAGATACCAACAGTGATACTTTATTAGATTATTGAGTTTATCTCTAAAACGAATACCAATAGATGAAAATTAAAAAAATAGGAGTTTAGGATCAGACGTGTGAATCCTAGTAGTCTCTGTGAAATTCTGAAATTAAAATCATCAGTAGCTATGATTTTATTCTAACATTTCATTCATTCATTTATTCAACAGATATTTATTGAGTATCTATAATATGCCAGACTCTGTTCTATGCACTACTGTTTATAAAATTCAATAATATTTAATTATCCACAGCATTAAATTAAAAAATATTATATTAAGATATGTGTCATTTTCCTAAGCTATCAATTACCAGGCTATAATTATATTTTTTAAAAAGTGTGACTGAAGTTTAAACCTGATGCCAAGTTTAAATATCACACTCTTTGGATTAACACAGTCTAATCAAAGTACTGCAGATCTAGCTCCAGTTCACTAATCTAATTCTCACTTTAGCTGTATCGCACATACTGCATAAAAACATCCATGCTGTCAGTTGAACTTTTATTTCAAAGATTATATTTTTTGTTTCTAGAAATTTTCCTTTTTTTTCTTCTTTTTTATACTCTATGGTGTCATCATAGCAATCTCAAAACTCTTGGGCTCAAGCGATCCTCATGCCTCAGCTTCCCAAACAGTTGGGACGACAGGCACCTGCCACAGCGTCTGGTTAATTTTTCTATTTTTAGTAGAGACGAGGTCTCACTCTTGCTTAAGCTGGTCTTGAATTTCTGAGTTCAAGCAATCCTCCCAGCATGCTAGGATTACAGGCATGAGCCACTGGCCTGGAGTTGTTTTTTGTTTAATTTTTTAGAGAGAGGGTCTCACTCTGTTGCTCAGGCTACAGTGTGATGGCATCAACCTAGCTAACAGCAACCTCAAACTCCTGAGTTTAAGTGATCTTCCTGCCTAGGGCTCCTGAGTAGCTGGGACTACAGGTACCTACCACAATGCCTGGATAATTTTTTCCATTTTTAGTAGAGATGGGGTTTTCACTTTTGCTCAGGCTGGTCTTGAACTCCTGAGCCTTGGCCTCCCAGAGTGCAAGGATTATAGGCGTGAGCTATGGAGTCGAAGCCTATTTTGTTCTTTTTGAATTCACCTGTTCTGTTTTTTCCTCATATCCTATTGCCTTAATGATAAGATTCCTTTCGGTAACTCCTTCAATTTGTATGTACATTGGTTTTAAAGCCCCTTTCAGATTGCCATGTGTATGGTTCTTCCATCTATCACATGTGTAGTTTCTCAGGGCACTGGATTTCCTTGTACGGATTGTAATTCTTCCCTATGACTCATATTCAACAGGAGTTGTCTTCTGCAAAAGTATCAAATATGCCCTATTTGTGAAAGTGTCTTCATGTGGTGATTTTCTTGTAATCTCTACAAAGGCCTAACAGAGTTCGCTGATCCACTTATTTCTCAGTTCAGGGCTTTCACGGTTTTAAGTGGGACAAAAATGCAGGAATCTCACTTGAGCACGGCACAGGGCAAGGACTCCTAACTTCTCAGGATTGGCTGTTTCCATCCAGAGCCCACCTGCTTCCAACCTGCATGCTCAGTCTGGTGAGCATTTCTCCAATGAGGTGCCCTTTCTTGCTGTTTACCATTATGCCAAGAGCCTAGATCTAGCTCTCTGGGACATAGGAAGTCTGTGGCTTCATCCCATAACCCCATAAAATATTCATTAGGTACAAATCAGGTCTTACCCCCACAAGATATATACTTTCAATGTTCATACTACTGTGATGCCTTTTTCGCTTGGGGAACTTAGAGATTGAACTTACTTTTTTTTAGTTCAGCTACATTATTTTTTTTACAGGTTAGTAGGAGGGTACACACAATCAGGCTACATTATTTTCTTTTATAAGGTAGAGTTGTGATTGATCCTTCACCCAAGAAGCGTGTCAAATAACCCTCCATTATACACGATAGGTGAGAAAGAATGAAGCCCCCTTCCGTCACCCCATCCTCCCCTTCTTGAATTTAATTGTGTTTTTCTCTGGTGTGAACCTATAGTTGTTGGTCTACTATTTTCAGATTAGTACTGACTACATGGGGTGCTTGCTTTTCCATTCCCAAGATACTTAGGATAATATTCCCCAAATCCATCCAGGTATATACAAGAGATGAAAAGTCTCCATGGAATATTATTCCATGGTATACATAGACCACAGTTTATTAGTCCATTTATGGGCTGATGGGCACTTGGGTTGTTTCTACATCTTTGCAATTGTGAATTGAGCTGTTATAAACATTCAAGTACAAATGTCCTTATGGTAAAAAAATTTTTTTTTCTTCTGGCTAGATACCTAGTAATGAGTTTGTAGGGTCAAATGGGAGGTCTACTTTTAGTTCTGTGAGGATTCTTCATAATTCCTTCTGAAAAAACCATACTGATTTGCAATCCCACAATGTGCAATGTGCCCTTCTCTCTACACCCACACCAGCATCTGCCACTGTGGGTCCTTGTGAGGTGCACTATTCTCACTGGTGTTAGGCAACATCTCAAGGTGGTTTTGATTTGCATTTCTCTGAGATTCGGGATGAGGAGTCATTTTTCATATGCTTGTTGGCCATTCATCTGTCTTCTTGGGAAAAGGTTCTGTTCATGCCACTTGCCCCTTGATTGATGAGGTTGTTTGAGCTTTTCTTGTTGATTTGCTTGAGTTCTTTGTATATTCTAGTCCTTTCTCCAATTCATAACATGTGAATATCTTCTCCCATTCTGAAGGTACTGAGATGTTTAACTTGATGAGGTCCCATTTACTTATTTTTGTTGTTATCACAGTTGCCAATGTTGTCTTCTTCATGAATTCTTTCCCAAGGCCAAAATAATTAAGAGTTTTTCCCCACTTCATAATTTCACATATTAGATTTAAATCTTTTATCCAGGGTGAGTTAATTTTTGTAAGTGGTGAGAGGTGTAGGTCCAGTTTCAGTCTCTTACATGTGGCTATACAGTTCTCCCAACACCATTTATTAAATAGGGATTTTTTTTCCCCAGTGTAAACTTTTGTTTGGTTTGTCAAAGATCATATGATCTATAACCCAGCATCTCTACATGTAAACAGTAAAAGGGAGGCCTCCTCTGCTACCTCAGTCTTCCTTCTTAAACTTCAATCTATACCTCAATCTACAACCTCAAGCATCTTAAACTTGCAATTCTTGAATTGCAAGAATTTGTTCCTGCAATTCCAGTGAAGTACTGCAGCCAACCTGCTCAGAGAGTGGAAAATTGCCAAATTTTCGGGAATTTTGAAAGCAAGTCGTTAAACAGGGCTATCACAAAAATTAATTACCTAAATGTATAATTAAGTTATAGTTCAAACAAAAGTAATAAATACTCAAAACATTACTTTATAATTATATACATATTACCTCTAGTTTTGAGGTGATTTATGTCTTAAGTATCTCTGTGGTGGAAATAACACATAATAGTGAGATGAGTATCATTCTCAATGCCACAGATTCAGAGACATCATGTTGGAGGCTTGAAATGAGCCCTGGGGAATGTTTCCACCATGAAACACTATAGACCAGGGCTTGTGCCCTCTGAGAGCCAGCTGTTAAATATTTATCAACACATCACTGAATGAAATCCATATAAAATACTTTTTATTTCAGAGATTTGATTAATCTACAGCATTAAGAGGGTCTTTCTTTAAATCAGTAAATATGCATATATAAAAGATATCCTGTTTCAGCATGTGGCATAAGAAGCCTCCATTGCAAATAGTGTGTAATCCTTTATCACCTAGCCACCTAGCCCTAGCTTCAGCACTCACCAATGTTCAGGTGAAAGACAAGTTGGAATTTTGAAGAAGTTAACTGGAGAAGTGTCTACAGTGATCTGACTTGCATATTCTCAGACCTAGCTAACAGCTACCTTTTATATATAGCATAGTCCACTCACTGTAGGTCGGCATGGACTCCACAAATATGACAGCTGTTCTATTTCATTACCTACATAACGATTCTGAGCCATTTTATCAGCTCCACACCTTAACCATAGACTTAGTGGCAGGATCAAATGCCTTTTAAAGGAAATGTGGCATTGTTACTAATCAATACAAAGTAAGAGAACGTTTTTGTCTTTAATAAGTTCTTTAAGTGTAAAAGGCCTACAGTAAAGGGCACCAATCATAAGTGTGAATAAAGTTAATGACTTTTCAGTAAACACAACTGGTAACAACCACACAGATCAAGACAGAACAGCAGCCATATCTCAGAAATCCCTCCACCAGGACCTCTCACAGCTACCCCAGTCACCGCCCCTTCTCACCTCCCCAAAGGCAATTTTTATTTATAATTATCATAAATGTGTTTTGGCTATTTTTTGAAATTTACATAAATGGAATCATACAGTCTACACATTCTTTTGTCTGGCCTTTTTGCTCAATGTCATGTTTGTAAGATTCACTTATGTTACTGCTTATTAAAATAGTTCATTAATTTCCACTGGTATACATGGTGAGAATATGATATTTATTTATCCATTTGTCAATGAACATTTGGGTGATGTGAACAGTCTTGTAAATGTGTTCTGGGGATCACATGTACACATTTTTATTGGGTATCAGCTGGATAGCAGACTTGCTGGGTCACAAGGCACACATATGTTGAACAGACACTGCCAAACAATTTCCCCAAACGGCTGACAAGAGAGTTGTTCCTTGTTCTCATGACACTCGATATGACCAGACTCTTAATTCTAGCCATTCTGGTACACGTGTAGTGGTGTTACTTTGTGGTTTTATTTTATATACCCTAATGACTAACTAGTTAACTACCTTTTCAGCCATTTGGATGTCCTCTTTCATGAAGTGTCTATTTAAGTCTATTGCCTCTTTCTTGTTCAGTTGTCTTATCTTTTTCACATTGCTCTGTAGGAATTCCTTATGTATTCTGCATACAGATCATTTGTTAGATGAATCGCAAATACATTCTCCCACTCTTCAGCTCACCTTTTCAATCTCTTAATGGTGTCTCATGATGAAGAGATCTTTTTTTCTCTCTTTATGCGCTAGTTGGGATCATTTCTACTACCCTGTCTTCCAGTTTAATCCTCCTCTGCAGCCGTGTCAACCTCCTTTAAAACCCCTCTACTACATTCTTAATTTTGGATGCTGCACTTTCCAATTAAGTATGCCATTCAGTTCTTTTTTTTATAGATTAAAATTCTCTTCTTAACTTCTCCAGGCTGTCGCCTATTTTCTTGAACCCATCAGTTACAGTGTTTTTAAAACCTGCATCTGACATTTCCCTTATTTCTGATCTCCAGCAGGTTTATTTCTATTGTCAGTTTTGGGGGGGTTCCCTCTTAATTGTCAGTCGTAAGGTATTAATGTGTTAGGTAAGCCTGATAATTTATAACTGAATGGTGGACATATGCACAGGAAAAGGTCTAGAGATAATTTGAGGTTCTATTTTCTACCAGAGAAAAATTTATGTTTGCTTCTGGCAGGCAGTTAGGAAAGTGAGGGACCATTTTAATACAGTTTGATATTGAGCTGAGGCAAAATTATGTTTCAGTTTAATGAGTGCAAGTTTATTCTGAGTTTGCCCTTCTTCATAGGTCTGCCCCTATGGGGAATTCCAGCTGAAAGCCTGGGGTTGTTAACCAGAGGTTCTCCTCCTCAGCAGACCTTGAACTCCAATTTTTATTCCTTTGGTCCATGAGACCACAGTTAACTCTGCTCAGCTTCCTGACCAATTCTTACAAATTAATAAATCCCTGCTGAGGAAAGGACACTGAATGTCAAGCTTACTTCTCTGCACTTTTTTTTGTATTTCTTTTCTATCTTGATCTTGGTTCCTTAAATCTTTGTTGCTTTGTTAGCTCTCCAAAGACTCAAGACACATGTTTTTCTATTTTGTCCAGCTTTTCAACATTTTCCACAAGAAGATATATCTTATACAAGCTAGTCTTCCTTAGATAGAAGTGGAAGTCCAAGTGAATCATTTTTAGGAGAATAAATCTGAACCTTCTTATGTATTTCTCATGTGACTCTTACCATAACAGAATGGTGCTATGAGCCTATAACGACAGTATTGTGACTGCTTAAAAGCATGAGTCCCATAGTCATAAGACAATCTCTCAATAAAGTATGAATGATCATTTAGTGAGTTTTAATGTATAAGCAATAGCCTCATTACCTAACCAATTTTTGCAGAGTTTGTATGAGCTGGTTCAATACCTATACTGACTTAACACAGGCAAAGTTCTTTGAGAGGCAGGGAGTATTTTGTAATATACTTGATTTCATCTGCCATCACCAAAAATAATGCTGTTATATGAAAGGCTTAGAGGAGCTATTTTAAGTTCATCTAAATATGGCTTATATCCTATCACAAAATAATTTCATATATATACACACATAATTGTACATACATAAATGCCTTTAAAACAAAGATATCCTCATAGTGAATTAATTCATGCATTTAAGTATATTTTACTTAGAACTCACATTCACAAACTGAGGAACTAGAAATAGGTTCTACTCTAACTTCAATACTAAGTTTAAAACCAACTCTAGAGCTCTAGAACAATTATACTTTTAACTTTATTCCTTTATTATGTGTGAAGTTCCAGTAGACATATTATTGCGGCAGCTGCCCACCTCTATCCACTGAAAGCACCCGTACGTAGCACAGCCACAGTTGACTGGAGGAGGACAGGCCAGGTCCATTAACTGTAAAGCTGACCCATGGCCAAAGGTGTAACCTGGGTGAAAAGATCAGCCAAGTCAATCAGACCCTGTCTCTCTAGAATCTGATACAGAAGTATTGAGAAAAGAATTAAAAAGTGAGAAGAAAGGAAGGGAAAAGGGTGGGAGAAGGGAGGAGGAGGAGAAGTAGAAGAGGAAGGAGAAGAAAAAAAGAGGAAGAAGAAACACCTGAAGAAAGAAACCATAAGGAAGTTTAGGTCACAGTCATGGCCAAGCCCCAACAATGATAAAATAGAAGCAGACAAGACAGAGAGCAGTTAAGTGACATAATGGCGTGGCCTACAGTGGAAACACACACACTCTGGCAGCGGAGGCTCCTAGGGCTATTTTAAGTCTCCAGTTCTGGACCACTGAGACTGGGCTGTCCTGCCCAGATTCTCAGATGTGGCCGTACTTAAGCTTGTTCATTTCTTAGACTGCCTGAGATCACTGTTTTCCAAAACCTTGCCCCTCCCCATAGTATCCTTCAATAAACTAAGACAGTTCTCCACACCTTGAACAAAAAGAGCAGCATGGTAACACAACTCTTCAACTCCACCCAATTGTCTGCTTTGCGTTAGATACAAGTCTTTCCCGAATTCAACTAAAGACAAATTAAACACTTTAAGAGGAGAACACTATTCAGACATTGACAAGGAGAATTAGCAAGTGACTCCCACAGCAAAGAGGCCATTACCTGAGAGACATTATCTTCATTGGCACTGTTGAAGCGCCCCACATCTCCAGAACAGCGGGTTCTGTGCTCCAGGACAAAAGGCTGCTGTTCGGGAGCACCAAAGCTATTGGGGTAGTAATTTGGAGCACCACCTTTAAGGGAAAGATCACAAAGATTCCCTTAGCAATATGATGAATGAAGCAAATAGTCAATGTAATAAGAAATAAATTTAAGTGGTAATCAAATACACAGACAGATATAAACACAACACACACATACTATATGCAACTTCTATGTATGTATATACAACTACGGGCAGTACTAATGTTCTTGCTGAGTCCTGACGTCCTCCAAATGCTCTCAATGAGCTAACTTACTCGGAGTTATAATGACGAGATCTCAAAGTCCATTTCAAGACTTCAAATGGCCCAGTCTACCAAGTCATCTGATGCTTACCAGCATAAGCATAAATGTACATAGGTTTGATTTGGCCACCACAGAGATGAAACTCAAAGACACATTACAAGTTTGAGGGTTTCATTTGGACTTGCGCTCAGTTCAAATACTGAATCACAAGATTCTTGGCAGCAACCTGAAAGTTCGGGTCTTGTTTACAGACACAAATATGGAGCCCTGCAATGTTAACTGACTGCTACAGTGTCAGGATTAGAACTCTGGGGCTTTGTCTCTTTCAACCCAGAATATACCATATTTCCATTACAGAACCACACTTCACTCTTCCCTAAATGCTTTTAACATTCCCAGGGTATCTCTCCTTCATTTACCATGGTGACTTTATTCAATTCTAGCTATACTTTTATGTCCCTCCATAGATAAATTTAAAAAAAATAGACTTAAAAAAAATTGGTATTTATAGCATGTTGGAACTCATTTAACTGTTCTTACAGAAAGAAATAGTGAAAAATACAATCAAAACATTTTCTAGGCTCGGCGCCTGTGGCTCAAGCGGCTAAGGCGCCAGCCACGTACACCTGAACTGGCGGGTTCCAATCCAGCCCGAGCCACCAAACAACAATGACAGCTGCAACCAAAAAATGTCTGGGCATTGTGGCAGGCACCTGTAGTCCCAGCTACTTAGGAGGCAGAGGCAGGAGACTCGCTTGAGCCCAGGAATTGGAGGTTGCTGTGAGGTGTGATGCTATAGCACTCTACCCAGGGGGACAGCTTGAGGCTCTGTCTCAAAAAAAAAAAAAATTTTTTTTCTATGACTTCTGAAATAAATTATGAGCCTTTTTTTTCATTTCGGCATATTTACTGTCCTAACTACATTCTTCTTTGGCTGACATTAGCAAAAACTGGAATTGTCTGAGCAAACTCTGCCCAAACAGGAGTGGCCCAGAAACATGTTATGTGGTCTGAGCAAACCAGTCTGGGGTTGGAATTTCACCCAGCTCTCAGCCAGAAGAGATTATCTACAGTGGATAATCAAGAGATGCCTATCTATCACATTGACCAAGGCACCAAATGTGTGTGTAGGGAAGGGAGAACACAATACATTTATGGAGTTCAACTATTTGCTCAAGAAATTCGTCCTAGTTCAGCCATATCCATATGAAAAGCAAATGCTCCCACAACCAGCCACCACAGTGTTCTCTATGTTAAAAATGAATTCTTTGAAATGTGCCTACTTAAGTAACTTCAAAGTGCTATTATTTCCAAATTTCTTATTTTCAAATAAGCTCTGACCTTTACTCAGAATGGCAGTTGTCTTTAGGAATGGAATAGTGGAATCATTTAAGTTCTTTCATGGAGCTTCAAGAGCACGGCCCAAATGCTCTTTTAAATTTTGGCAAAGGTGGGACACAATTATAAGAGGCACTTTACCTAACAAATGCAAACATTGTAACCTAATTCTCTGTACCCTCAATTAACCTGAAACAATATATATATATATATTATTGTTTCATAATATACAATTTAATTATATATATATACATATAATTAAAAATAAAATAAAATTGGGCAGCACCTGTGGCTCAGAGGGCAGGGTGCCGGCCCCATATACTGAGGGTAGCAGGTTCAAACCTGGCCCTGGCCAAACTGCAACAAAAAATAGCTGGGTGTTGTGGCGGGCGCCTGTAGTCCCAGCTACTTGGGAGGCTGAGGCAAGAGAATCGCTTAAGCCAAGGAGTTGGAGATTGATATGAGCTGTGATGCCACAGCACTCTACCCAGAGTGACAGCTTGAGGCTCTGTCTCAAAAAATAAATAAATAAATAAAATTAGGCAAAGGATAGGTAAAAATAGATCCTTAAGTAGTTTTTTCATAAGTATGCCACTATAACGGTAAATGAGAATGGTAAACATGAAGCAATTACTCATTACTGAAGTTCAAAATATACATGAACCTCTCTGCTTCAGACCATTTCTATAAAGAAAGGACAACCAAGGAATACGAATGAACAAAAAGGAGAAAGTATCAATTACTTTGATCAATAACACACCTCATACCTCTATACACCTCAGAAATCAGAAATAGCACAACCACCAAATATAATTTATAAGCATGTAAGCTTGTTAAATATATGAAAGGGCTTAATGAAAATAGAAACAAGAGCAAGGTACAAATTTATATATGCCCAATAATCCTAAGTGTACGAAAATTATTCACAGCAAAGAAAAGCAATATAGCAAAAATGTAACAACTATGACCTTGGGATGTTGGAGCTGTAAGTGAGCGTTTCTTCTCTTCCTTCCCCTTTCCAAATTTTTTTAGGGCACATGTTAATATTTTTAATCATAGAAAACAACTTTGATTATAGAAATCTATGGCTATTATTTATCACCAGTAAAATTTCTGAAAGGACTGACGTAAGCAGCCTATGACCACAACACATGTCCTAAATAGGAAAGTAAAATAACTGAGATCTATGTTAATATAAACTGTGGAATAGTAAAAGGAAAATATGTTGATCAAACATTCTGCTTGACTAGTCAGAACTAGAGGCCGTTTGTACATGGCACCCCCCCAAAAAAATAGTTGAAAGAAAAAAATGTGATAAATGTAGCTGGGCGTTGTAGCAAGCACCTATAGTCCCAGCTACTTGGGAGGCTGAGGCAAGAGGGTCGCTTAAGCCCCAGAGTTTAAGGTTGCTGTGAGCTGTGTGATGCCACGGCACTCTACCAAGGTTGACACAGTGAGACTCTGTCTCACAAAAAATAGAAAGTGATAGATGAGCTCCAAACAACCAAAATGCACCAGTTGATTGACATGACTTCAACTGCCTTCACTTAGGAAGAAAACATGGGGGGGAAATCCCTTGATTTGCTCTATCCCCTCCTGCTCCCCTCTCCCCAGCCTGCTCTATCCCCTCTAAATTCTTGCTAGACTTGCTCCCCCAGGGCTTCAACAGAACTTTAAAGAAAAACAAAAGTGGGGGGGCGGCACCTATGGCTCACAGGAGTAGGGTGCGGGCCCCATATGCCGGAGGTGGTGGGTTCAAACCCAGCCCCGGCCAAAAACCGCAAAAAAATAAAAAAAAAAAAGGCCTGAACTGAGGTTTACACTTCCAAGGATCTACGTCTTGGTGACTTAAAAGTGAGTGAAGAAATTGTCCATTTTGTAAGACCTAACTCCGAAGTGGGGTGTTATGGTACTATAGCCAGCAGGAAAGATCTTTCTCCCTGCCTTTAACTCTCAGAGGGCCAGCAAGGAACATCTGAGGGGGAGGTCTCAATAAAATACATAAAATAGATAAAAAACACAGGGAGTCCTCAGGCAGTTTAAACCTTCACTGCTGGGCAAAAAACACCTAGTGGTGGTGAGTACCCACAAAAAGCAGGAGATTTCATGGGGCCAGTTTGAAAGCCACTGGCTGGGCTCAGTGCCTGTGACTCAGCGGGCTAAGGCGCCAGCCACGTACACCTGAGCTGGCGGGTTCGAATCCAGCCCGGGCCGCCAAACAACAATGACGACTGCAAACAAAAAATGGCCAGGCGTTGTGGCGGGCGCCTGTAGTCCCAGCTACTTGGGAGGTGGAGTCAAGAGACTCGCTTGAGCCCAGGAATTGGAGGTTGCTGTGAGCTGTGATGCCACAGCACTCTATCCGGGGTGACAACTTGAGGCTCTGTCTCAAAAAAAAAAAAAAAATGAAAGCCACTGTCCGGCTGGCCCATCCCAACTACCCCACCTGCCCCGGACCCCCACGGGGGAGCCAAATGTCTGCAGGCCTACCTTGATTGTCCTGTAAGCACATGGGGCCATCACGTTGATAGTTGGCCACTCGAGCACGGTAGGGACAGTTCACGGGTAACTGAAGATAGTTGGGTCCCAGACGGTGGCGGTGAGTGTCAGGATAGGAAAAAAGGCGGCCCTGAGGTAATAAATGCAACATCGTTGACTGGAGGCAGTAACATATAAAGTAAGACGGGCCATAAACTCCATTCTAGAACGTGAAGTACCAAGTTCTCTGCCTGGTTACCACAAAGAGCCTGGTCTCTCCTCTTAGGAAACGAGTTCTCCCTGACTGGCCAGCCCTTCGCTTCCCAGGCCATAGGGCCAACCATAAATGTTCATGTCTGTTTTAGACAATAACACCTCTTTTCTCCCCCTCAAATAACAAGTTAGTGTCTTGGCCTATAGAGTATTACTTTCTATTCCCAAGGAAGTATTACTTCGTAAAACAAATGTCCTAAAATCTGGAATCCTGAATTAATTCCACTCCCTCCATTCCTCGACTCCAGGGGAAGAATCAATCCTTTGCTTTTAACAAAAAGCCACAAATATCTATAAAACCAGCTATGTACGAAACTGTTCAAAGAAATACCTTGCCTGCTTCCTTCTGAGTTTTTTCAGATATACTTGGAGCTCTGAGACTTTCTAGATATAAAGAAAGTATTACAAGAATGTTACGGCTCAAAATGATGGCCCTACAATGCCAAGTGCCAAAGGTAATGAATCTAAGATTAAGTGATGTTACATATTAACCAAGGCAGGATGATAAGGGTTTGGAAATTTCTTTCAGTCAATGCCGAAACAAAAAACTTTATGATGAATTCTACATTAATATTAATATCTAATTACTTAAGTGTTCCATTATTCAAAATTCTACTCCATGGGCAATTTTGGTTTCATTGGCTTTATCTTTGGCCTTCAACCTTAAACAGTATTCTTTTTTTTTATTTCTTTTTTTTTTTTTGAGGAAGAATCAAGCTATTGCCCTGGGTAGAGTGCTGTGGCATCACAGCTCACAACAACTTCAAACTCTTGGGCTGAAACAATTCTCTTGCCTCAGCCTCCCAAGTAGCTGGGACTACAGGCGCCCGCCCCATTGCCTGGCTATTTATTGATGCAGTTGGCATTGTTAATTAGCTGGCCCGGGCCGGGTTCGAACCCACCACCTTCGGTGTATGTGGCTGGCAGTGTAACAACTGTGCTATGGGTGCCGAGCCAACAGTATTCTTATATCCCTAATTCTATGTAGCAATAAAGAACCAGCTGAATACAGCAACTTAAGCACTTATTTTGTTCTGCTGATAATTTGCTCTTCGCTGTAGAACTCACCTCCCATAATCATTTCAAGTAGTCTAAGGCTATATTTAGATAACTGGCCATGCAGCCATGACTAATATCCACTTATAGTTTGGAAGCTGGTTGCCTCCTTCGGCTCAAAAACTTGTCCTCTTAACAGGATGGAAGATAAAACTGCACCCTGAGCAGCTCCTGGATTTAGCCTCTATCATACAATTCTGAGTCTGTATCACCTTATGATTATTAGGCAACCCTACCCCACCTATGGGTGGAGGCCAACAAAAGTTGGGAAATGGGCACAGCGAGGCCATACCCTGACACCAATTTGAATCTAGGCCTTACACAAAGCTCTGTGCCCAAATTCCCTTGCTGAACCTGGGTGAAAAAGCAGAACAATCTTTTCCCACTCTACCTATCAGCATAACTTCTCCAACTCCAAGTAAGTGCAGAGTATGGAGGTAAAGAAAGGCTGCACCTGCACATGTAGGGACTTGTATTATGCCACTTTGCCCATTTCACTGTCAACTGGCTTACCACTTTGGATAAAGTTATGAAATCCACTAATACAACCTTGTTAAAAGGTAATTAAGAACACTGGCCATTAATATACCAATGGCCACCACTCAAGCTACAGTGCTCATTAGCTCTCATCAGCAATAATTTCGAAGCCCTCCTAACTGGCTCTCCACATCACCCCTATTCCAACAATACGACCCCTTGTTCTTGCCAAAAGAATCTTCCCTAGGCCCTAATCAGATTATATTACTTATCTATTCAAAAAATCTTAAATGATTCCTCATTGGGTCACCAAGTGGCTAAAAGAGCAATAGGCTTTCTAACACGTTCCACGAAATTGTGATTCATAACTAAAAGAAGTTATGGGAAAAGCTAGGCTAGGAATGCTCACTTAGCAAAACTTAGGAAAGCTCTTTCAAACACTTTTTAAAAATTCATTTTAAAAAACTATAAAGACAGCACACTGAATTTAAAACAGATATATGTGCCAAACTGAAATTAATGCTAATAGAAATTATATATATATTATTAATTATATAATATATATGTATAATATATACACACACACACACCTTTTTTTTTAAAAAAAAAGGGGGGGTCTCACTCTGTTGCCTAGAGTACAGTGGGATCATCATAGCTCACAGCAACCTCAAAGTCCTAGGTCAATGATTCTCCTACCTCAGCCTCCTGTGTAGTTGGGACTACAGGGGTGCACCAGGGCGAAATAATTTTTCTGATTTTTTTTTGTAGATTGGGATTTTACTCTGTTGTTCAGGCTGGTCTTAAACTCCTGGCCTCTAGCAGTCTTCCTGCTTCAGCCTCCCAAAGTGCTAGGATTACAGGTGTGGGCCGCAGCATCTGGCCAGAAATTACATTAATTTCCACTTGCCATCCATTTCACTCTCTTTCCCAGTTTCAACAGATGCCTCAGAGAGGGGTGGAGACTCTGCAGCCTTGGGGCCACACATGGCCTTCTGGATCCTTAAGTGTAGCCCTTTGACCGAGTCCAAAGTGTACAGAACAAATGCTTTCAGTAAAGGAATTTGTTCTGTGAAGTTTGGATTTGGTCAAGGGGCTATACTTGGGGATCTGGAGAGCCACAGATCTCTTAAGGACCCAAGTTCCCCACACTTTATCGAGGTTGTAAGAGTCAACATTGCTGAGTGCCTTGGGGTCCCAGTGTGATGCCGGAGACCTATAGTGACTCGGATTCTGGTGCAAAGAATTTGGGTGACCTTTTATTCCTCAACCCATTCCCTTAACACCAGGGTTATACAGCCTTGGTTCTGCCCATGACATCTCCACACCTTGGTGAATCTTCTGAGCTTCTCCTTCACATGGTTCACCTTTTCCAACCACTGGGCAAGGAAGCTCAAGGGCCAGGGTCACTGTCAGGGCTTCCTCTGCTCTACAGTTTCATTGCAACTTCTGCTTATCCTCTGAATCAGCTTGGCTTTCTTTTTCTATTCCCAAACCCTAGTTTCCCATTTTTTCTATTTATAACCAAAATGAGTGATTCTCCTTGATATATACATATCTACTCATATACATGTAAATATATACACATCAGACCACATTTTTCAAAACTGAAGAAAACTTTTCTTTTCCTAGAAGGGACAGACAACTGGACAAACTCCTACTCAAGCATTTAAGGTCCCCTCTGACATATACCCAATGAACTACACTGTTGAAACTCCACTCTTCTCACTGAGGAAAGAGTGACTATAGTTTGCCCATTTTTACTCATTTCCTTTTTTACTCCTGTCCCATTTTGCCTATTGAAAGTCAAAACCCATATCAAATGCTACCTCGTGAAACTATCAGACAAAACTTCCACCTTCCGATTCACCATGGCATTCTGCCTTGTGTTATCAGTATCCTGTGTTCTTATATCTACTATAGCACCCAGAACACTCTATCACACACAGTAAATAGGGACTCAACTTATAATAGTTAAAACTAATGGAATTAATGAAAAACTTAACTTTCTATATAAGCTTCAGATGTTCCTAATGTTTTAGCACAAATGTTACTCAAAAACCAAAACCACAGGAATCTCAACTTGTCCTCCTTGGAGACTGAAACCTGAATTGGAATCAGATACTTAAAGTTAGAAAAGAAGCACCCTCAGTCACTGTGGTCTGATCTAGGGCATAATCTTTGAACTTTGTCTCATGGTCATAGTGCAAAAACACAAAATATTGATTTACACACTAATTATTAAGCCAATTATTTTCCTATTGATCCTGGTGCAAAGTAGAATTTTTCACTCTTTGTACTCTTGGAGAGAAAATACTGGAGAGCGATAGCAAACATACTGATTGCCTAGCAACACTACCAAGACAAATTGTTAAATCAATCCACTGCCTTTCTCACTGGCAACACAAACTGAGCTGATAAAAGATCACCCCCAGATCTCTTCTTACAGATGGCAAAATTTGAGCTTTGCCAAGAAATAGGAAATGAATAGTTACACTGACCAGTTAACTACATTCCTTCCCAGGAACAGTTACAGACTAAAAGGACTATGCTTTTTCTACAAATTCCTAGACATTTCTATTACATCTTTTTTTAAAAATTAGGAGACTAAGCATTTATGTCTTCACATATGCAGACATTTTATTTATTTATTCATGTATTTATTTCTTTATTTATTGAGCCAGAGTCTCACTGTATCGCCCTAGGTAGAGTGCCATGGTATCACAGCTCATAGCAACCTCAAACTCTTGGATTCAAGCAATTCTCTTGCCTCAGTCTCCCAAGCACTTGGGGCTACAGGTGCCCACCACAATGCCTGGCTATTTTTTGTTGCAGTTGTCATTGTTGTTTTGATGGCCCAGGCCAGGTTCGAACCTGCCACCTTCAGTGTATAAGGCTAGCGCCGTAACCACTGTACTATAGGCGCTGAGCCACATATGCAGATATTTTAACTATGGAATTTAGCCTCTACTTGGTTTATTCGGCTCAGTGAGTCCCATGGGGAATTGAGCACCCAGATTAAAGTTTAAGGAACGCTCTAGTTAATTCTTCTCATAAATACCACGCCAAACTGCACACGGTGTGTGTGCGTGCACATGGAAACCTGCCTCCGAACACCTCAACCCACCGGGCTCACCTGAAGCATTTTGTCAGGGCTGGGCTCAATGCCAGGAGGCATGTTGCTTGGGTCAAAGGCAATCTGTTCAACCTCAGCAAAGTAATTAACTGGATTCCGGTTTAAGACCAGTTTACCAACTGGGATAAGAGGGAAGTCTTTGTGAGGCCAAATCTGAAAATAATGTCAAATTCACAATTATCAGAAAGCCAAGTGAAGGAAATTAAAGCTACCCATAAAAATACCAGCTTCGAAATATAATCAAGGCAGTGAAAATAATAGTTTTTAATCTAATATAACATGATAAGAACTTTAGTTGAGTACATTAGCTGAATCTCTCGTAACACTAAATGGTAAACATTGACACTTTCCCCAGGAAGAAGTATATTAGCTTTTCAAAATTTGTTCCCCACTAATAACAACATATGAAGCTACTTATAAAAGTTACCATTGTATTTTGGATATGACCTCCCATCATTGTGAATGCTTGACTGGAAATCTTTTTAAATTAGATCAGAAGAAACTTAAACAAGAAAACAATACAGTGACCAACTTACCTTAGTGACATCAAATGGATTAAATGGAAAAGTTTCTGCCTCACTAAATGTCATGACCTGGATGTAAAAAGTCCAGGAGGGGTAGTTTCCTGTGGCAATGGCATTAAAAAGATCCCGGAGGCCGTAGTCAGGATCTTCCTGGGCAAGCCTTGCTGCATCTTCAACAGAAAGGTTTTTGATGCCCTGGTCAGTCTACAAAATGAAGGAAAGAAGTTCAAACTGAAACTTACTGGCAGTTACCAAAATTAAATCAGCAGTTCATTGGAGAATTAAGAGTAATGCTACCTAAAGAAGAAATTTTCTTTCCTTTTCTTTTTTTAAATTCCAAGTAGTTTAGAAGAACTTTCTTCACAACAGTACTTGAGTATTTCCAATTTGATACTAATGAACTTATCAACAATAAATTCTACCTGATTATCCTGATTGTTTTTAAATTTTAAGACGATTCTGCCTATTCATTTCATATTTAAAATTCATCCTTTCTTTCCCTTTACATATTCTATAGTATTTAAATTTTTTACTCACGCTCTTTTGGGAGTCAGAAAAATCAAAACATTTTAAAAATAAGCAAAAGATCAATAAAATGAAAGAGCTTCTCTTTTTAATGTAATTTTTAATTCCCATTTTATGATAGCTCAAGTCAATTACCAAGATTGTGCTCAGCTAGAATCTCTACACCATCACCTCTGCCTTTTATTTTTTAATAAATCACAGAATCCTATCTCCTAGAGCTTAAAGAACTTCAGTATAGCCACTCTGAGCCAGTTCTCTGACCAGGAGCAGGTAAAATTTGTATTTTGACTTTCCAAACAAGCCATTAAAACCCAAACAAGTTCTGTCATTAGTGGCCCTATCTTCATGCCATACTACTCTTTAATGGATTGACCTTGTCTACCTTATTCTGAAAGACCCCCAAAAAGCCAAGTGCTCTGGAAAGATTTCCTTAGCAACAATCAACTATGAAGCCTAGTCTATTTCTACCACATAAATCTCAACTCTCTCTAGTCAGTAGCAAGGTTTGAACTCATCTTACCATTGGATCAGAAGTGAAGCCACCTTTAGGATTAAAAAATTAAGGTCACCACCTCCATATCACTCAAAGAGCTATTGCATTAAATAGTGTAATTAAATGAATTAAATTTTGCAAAGAGATAAGTTCCAAAGCAATCCAATGCAGGTACCATTATTATTTTCTTTATAATTTTAACTAAAGCCCTTTGGGTTTAGAGAAGAATAATTATAGATCAGAATTAATCTAGACTGATGATTCCATACAGATTTCAGGCTACCTCCAAACTCTCTGCTGAATAGACTCATAAGCAATCCAGAACTGTGAACAGCTTATAGTACTATCCCTCTTTGCAGTGAGAAGAACTGGAATACCCAAGAACTAATATGCTATCTCCAAGGCCATAGCTCTCTAGGACAGGGAAGACTTAAGTTTAGGTTGGCCTAATTCCAAAGCTACTGATTAGCCTACAATTATTTAGTCTTGCTCTACATAACACAATATTTCTCTTTTTGGCGATTATATATACTTCCCTTTTGGAGTCAACTATTTCTTAAAACTATTCCCTGTCAAAGATTATAGATCTAAATCATAAATATAAATAAAGGTGACAATTTTCCTGTTTGATATATCTACATTAGTAGTTCAAACAAAGATTAAGACAGGATAGAAGAAAACAGATTTTGGATGTCTTTAGAGGGAGACTGTATTTGTCATGAGTCCAGTTTTGTCTGCTTATTTTAGTACTTGGAAACAGAAGTTCTCAGGCCTCTGTTTTTAACTAATCTTCTGAAGGTCTGTGGGAATATCTCTAACCCTCTGGAGACCAGCAATATCACGTATCATAAATGTGCCAAAATCATACAAAGAAGGCTCTTTTAAAACATTTCAGTTGATTAAAAGGTTCTCAAAAGCTTCCCCAGATCAATAACTGATTTGATCTGACTATATGAATGTAATAAAAAAGTGTAATTGTATTTTCTGACATTTGTAATTAACTTTACTTATTTGCCTTGTTCAAACTCAATAAATGCTAAATAAATGAATGGATAACTTAATAAGGTAGGAGAAATGCTTTCATAAAAATAGCATGAGTTCTTGGAAGTGATGGTGAGATTGGGATGTGCTCCAATCTGCCTTGGTCCCCTTCTGGACCCCTGAAGATAACTGTGCTCAGGACAATGACTCAGGACTAGGAAGGCTAAACATCCTAACACTACTGTTTTCTAGGGATTTGAAGTCAGAAAAGGGGCCTACAAGATGGAGTCTGAGCAGCTAAGCTGAAGCAGTACCTGCTCAGCCTTCCCCACATGCCTTCTGTGATTGTCTAGTTAAGATTTCTCCTTATTGGCTCGGCACCTCTGGCTCAACGGGCTAAGGCGCCAGCCACGTACACCTGAGCTGGCGGGTTCAAATCCAGCCCAGACCTGCCAAACAACAATGACGGGAGTTGTGGCGGGTGCCTGTAGTCCCAGCTACTTGGGAGGTGGAGGCAAGAGACTCGCTTGACTCCTGGAATTGGAGGTTGCTGTGAGCTGTGATGCCACAGCACTCTATCCAGGGTGACAGCTTGAGGCTCTGTCTCAAAAAAAAAAAAAGATTTCTCCTTATCTCCAAGGATATTTACCTTGGGAGACTCTGAGGAGGTAGTCACATGTCATGATATTAGTACAGTAAATGTTACTTTAATGATATGATGTTTTCTCTGCAGATTCTCTTGGATATTTTGTTAAAGTGAAAATCACATTTCTGTTGTTTAAATATTTGGCATTGTTAGAATGGAGACTATTTTGATGTTACTTCCTATCCGATAAAGTTAAAATTTTCTAGGTTGGTTTCTTTATATTTCATTATAAAAGTTATTAGAATTGTAACTGAAGCAGAACGGGTCTCCAGAATCACTGCTCTTCTGACAAATACAGCTTGTTTGGACCTATCCCTGGCTCTGTATATTGGCTGACAGTGACAGGCGGTCAGACTCTCTTCGTCTGATAACAGCCTCACCCCAAATTCCAACAAAGAACTCTAGAAAGCTAAACTACATGGAAATTTCCTTCACCCTAGAGGCCCATATTACCTTCTTATCTAATGAGCCCAAACCAAATCTTATCTATTCCCACTCCTGGGAGAAAGGTGCAATCTCACTGTGGACCTGCTAACACCAAATCATTAAACCAGAGGGCCAGCACAAAAGGAACATTTTTTTTTTCTGAATGTCAATGATTTATGGTGGCACTCACAGGGTCCCAAAAAGATAAGAAAGCTTTTTTTGTTTTGAGACAGGGTCTTGTTTGGTTGCTTGGCATAAGGGTAATGACATGACCAGAGCTTACTGCAACCACAAACTCCTAAGCCAACGATCCTCCTGCCGCAGTCTCCTGACACAGCTATTTTTATTGGGCAGTGTGAATTTTTCCACTCAGGTGGTGGCCAACAAAACATTCATGGTGCCGATCAACGAGATCCTTACCTGCCATCCTGGAGGGTGGAGGTGAAAGAAAGGTAGGAGAAGGATTAGTCTCAATCCTTTAGGAGAAATAAGGAGAGGTGTGTGGTAGGAGTCTCATACCCTCCACCCCAAAGGCGATTTGACAGACCTTATAATGGAATTTACAGTAGACAGCCTCTCCGCTTGAATTCACCAGCTTGAAAGTATGCGATCCATACCCGTTCATGTGACGATGGCCATCTGGAATCCCTCGATCACTGAACAAGAAAGAAACCTAAGAAATACAAATAGAAAGCTTAAAAGTCCATTTAAATCAAAACATCCTAGATTTTTAGGACATTCCTGTTACCAGAAAATCCCTTCATGACATGAAACACACTAGCCAATTTCCAATGGGAAGGGTTACCATTATCGTTTCATATGCAGATGATAAGAAACAGAAGAATTGTAGAGCAGAGCGATATATAAATCATTACCAGCATGACTCAAAATGCTGTGAAGGAAAGCAAAAAAAAAAAGTCTGAACTCTAGACTATCTTGTCATTCGAAATTTATTTTAAAAGCAAATTTGGTACTACTTTTCCCTCGTTTCCCTAATTCAGCATTTTACCTCACACTAGAGAATTTAATTTTTTTTTTTGAGAATTTAATTCTCGATATTGCTAAATATTAGTTGATACTGCTTCTAGCTAGCTATCATCATTATTAAGGCCTCTGAGCAGGGGACAATTAACAAAATCAGTCATAAAACTCTTCAGGATCCAGAAATCTGAGGAAACCTCTAAAAATAAAAGATAGAAGCCAATTCCAATCAAATATCCCAAAGTGGAGAAATACAACATGAGGAAAAATTAACAAGCAGAAGAAAGTGTTCCCACCTGATGCAGAGACTCAGGACGTAAACTCCAGAAGTCCCAGACCATATCTGGATCCTTCAGGTGTGTCTGAGGATTTCTCTTTTGGCTGTGGATAAAGGACGGAAACTAAATGGAAAAAGAGAGAAAAAAATTCAAAAACTAAGGTTGTGGGAATTAGGGTGTCTTACATTATACATGGCCTACTCCCAGCCTTATAGATTATAATTCTAAACATAACCCTGGAATTTTAAACTGCCAAACCATAAATACACTTGACTCAGCATATAAAATTAGTAGCTATGTTACCCTACAGTATTTCAAATCTACTCAAAGCTATAGTATCTTTTTAAGGAAAAAAAATGGACCACCCCTCATACTTGTTTCTAGGGCGAAGTCCCTCTTTTTACTAATCTTCAATGCTCTGCAAGGAAAACTGAACTCGATTCCCATAAAGTCAATGAATCTTAAAATATCAAATCTAAGACCCATGGTAAGTGTTGTTCCTTGATCTTATTAAATACAGAAAAACATCTAAAAAGGCACTCCGGACAGCCCAAAGTCTCTTCTTTCTGGGTTCCTCCTCAAATGTCAATCTGTTGAATATCAATTTAAATTTAAAAAAAAATTGTAGAGTAAAAAATATTCTATCACCTACCAATATGGCATCCCTGATGAAGAAAATTGGGGTGTTATTTCCAACAAGATCCCAGTTACCATCTTCTGTGTAAAATTTCACTGCAAACCCACGAGGGTCACGAACTGTGTCAGCTGAGCCCGATTCTCCAGCTATAATATTCAAATGGGAAAATGAAACATCAGCCAAAGTACTTTGCATCCAATAAGCCTAAAGTCATAAAGAGACCTTGGGATCTACCCTTTTCAATCCACTGCCTGGAAGTAAATCAGGTATTTAAGTGCCTGAGGTTATTACTTCTACCACCCACCAGCTAATTGGTCTACAAATCAAACAAAGGAATTAATTGAGAGTAATGAGAGAGTGTATGCAATAACAGCTGAGAAGTTATCTATTCAACCTAAGATAACTTTGTTCCAACAAGTAATTAAAATTTTAATTAAAATAAAAGAAGAGAGAGCCCAGCACAGAGGCTCAGGCCTGTAATCTCAGCACTCTGGGAGGTTGAGGTGGGTGGATTCCTTGAGCTCAGGAGTTGGAGACCAGCCTGAGCAAGAGCGAGACCCCGTCTCTAAAAAGAGTCAGGTGTTGTGGCAGGTGCCTGTAGTCCCAGCTACTCGGGAGGCTGAGGCAAGAGAAATCACTTGAGCCCAAGAGTTTGAGGTTGCTGTGAGCTGTGACACCACAGTCAGCAAAGTGAGACTCTGTCTCAATAAATAAATAAATAAACAAATAAATAAATAAATAAAAATTTTAAAAAGCAATAACTTTTTAAAAGAATAAAATAAAATAAAGGAAGAGAGCCTAGTTATGAAGATTAAGGTAGTGACCAAAAATAATAAATTGTCAAAATGATAAGGTTAATATTGGGAAAATTAGTTAAAAAATAAAATGAGTTAAAATATAGGTTCTTATTCTTAATTTATTTTTGCATTCAGAGTATTTTAAAAATAAACAGAGGCTAACACAGAAATAAAATTAATTATGCCTTGTGGTGTGCTGAGATGTAGTAAGATAGATCTAGTATTAGTTTTGTAACGTGAAAAAAATCACTTAACATCTCTGAAATGCAAATAATCACACCCTGCAAAGCAGATCTACAAATGAGAGATAACAGCTGTGAAGCCTCTAACCATGGTTAGCATAGAGTTAACTCTCGGTGAAGGGCGGCTGTCGTGGTGGTTACTGAATAAGATCCCTACTCTATACTTCCGTCAGAGGCAACCACTTGTAAGAAATCTCTTTCCAAATGTCACAGAATTGCAGAGGTAGCCTCTGCATAAGAGTGATTTCCCAACACCTCAACAAACAGAAACGTAAGTAACTTCCTACATGTCTCCAAATATTTTTTCTACTATAAAATCTTGCTATAGTTTGGAGAAGTGCTTAATGCCTATTTCCTAATATGTTTTTCTTGAAATTAAGTTATAAATGTCCCAGATGAGGTGCAGGCTGAGCTAACATTAGCAGTCATGCCAATAGACTGACTTACCAACAGTGGAGAACCGAACTGCAATGGGAGTCCTCTTTCCAATGTGCTCAAACACCTTTGCCTTAGAATATTTGGTAATGTCATGGGTCACTTCAAAGTAGCCAAAGGCACCTAATGAAAAGGACACAGAAATCCCCACCATGAGACCATTACTGAGACCACCAGGCATCTCGAGAAGGAGAGAAACCAATGGTGTAACACCAGCCTTCTGGGAGTTTCCAATATGATGGGAGAAGGAGCAATGCCCAAACACAAAATTACAAGGGTGAAATGCCAAACCCTATGATATCATGCAGTGTTAAACGAGGCACCACATAGCCGAAGCCAAGAAGAAGAGTATGGCTGAAAGTAGCCAGGGCTGACCCAAGGACACAGGGCCTCAGGGGGCCTTGAAATACAGGTGGGACCTAGGAGAGAAAGAGAACAGGGAGAAGAGAAAATACAGGGAAAGAATAGTTTCAACACTTAATAAGGAAAGCAAGGATGCCACAGAACTGGGCAACAAACTCAGTAGCACATCAAGTCAGGATGGAAAGAACACATGCAAAAAAAGCTGGAGAAGATGGGAAGAAATCTTATCTAAAAAGAAAAGATTAAGAAAGTTGGAAATCCTAACCAGAAGTCCAAGTAAGCAAGCTAAGAGAAAAACTTTTTCCTCTTTCCCTCAGAGCTAAAAAATTCTGGTTTTAGTATTCTTTTAAATACCACCCCATCTTTTGTGTCTGTTACAAAAGCAATAGAAATTTTTACAGACGTTTTGAGCAAAAGGAAAGGAAAACCCCCCACAAACCCAACACTTGTTAATACAACTATCCTCAAGTTCACAGTTCATTCCAGTATTTATTCAATAAGTGCATCATTTAAACTAATTTGTGATTAGTGATCTAAATTGTGATTGCAGTACATGTGTCTGCGTCTGTATCTCTGTACAGCAGGTCCTTGAATAATGGTGTTTTGTTCAACGTTGCTTCGTTATAATGTTGATGAGAACACAAAATTGGTTCCTGGCTGGAGCCAGTCCACGTGCAGTCTGCACCTTCTCTCCATGTCTATGTGGGTTTCTCTCCCAATAGTTTAGTTTCCTCCCACAACCCACAGATGTGTGCCTTAGGTTAACTGGCACGTCTAAATGGTCCCAATCTGAGGGAGTGTGTGTGTGCATGTGATGTGTGAGTCTGCCCTTGGGTGGAAAGGAGTCCTAGCCAGGATTAGTCCTGCCTTGCACCCTGAGCTACCAGGATAGGCTCCAGCAACCCAGAACTAGAATAAGGGGGGAAGTAATTACCTTAATTTGTTAAGGTATGTATTAATCACATTTATCTCAAAGTTTAATATTACAAGTTTGATGAGACTAGAAATATGCTTTAGGAATTTAACTTTGTATCAATTAGCTTACGATAAAATTGGTTTTGTTTTACATCATTTGCTCAAAGCTGCAGTTTCTAAGAACCTATTGACATCATTCAGTGAGGACTTAAGATATTTTTATTCCTTCAATGAACTGCATAATAGAAGAATTGGAACCATTTTTAAAATAAACTATTTTATATTTAATGTTCAATCTAAGGAAATACCATCATTTAAATACTAATTCCCCTCAGGATGGACGTTTGTCCTTTCTCCCAGAATGAAGATTTGGCATTTCCGTTTAAGGTCCTCCAAGCCTTTGGGAAATAATTTTTGACTTAAGTGCTGTGAAACAATCCTTTTACAACAAATGATAGCTCTCACCTGCCCCTTTAGCATGCACGACTCTCTCAGGAATTCTCTCTCGGTCAAAGTGAGCCATTTCATCAGTGAAAACCACATCCTGAACAAGAAGGGGGCCCCGGGGCCCAGCTGTCATAATGTTAAGTTTGTCTCCTATTG
>CAUYON010129320.1:0-17792 GCA_963573935.1 Arctocebus calabarensis
CTGTAGTTCCAGCTACTTGGGAGGCTAAGGAAAGAGAATCGCCTAAGCCCAGGAGTTGGAGGTTGCTGTGAGCTGTGTGACGCCACTGCACTCTACCAAGGGCAGTAAAGTGAGACTCTGTCTCTTTAAAAAAAAAAAAAAGAAGAAGAAGAAGGGGTTATCATCAGAATGAAGAAGAAGAAGAAGGGGTTATCATCAGAATGAAAAGAGATAATCATAAAAAAATTTGGATAAGTATAAATTGCCTGGTCTCATAATCGCTCTCCTTGATTATATTAAGAATGTAGCATACATAAATGGAATTTCTCTTCTTTCTGGAGCTAAAGCTCTGGTCAGGCTATGGTTACATGCTTAATAGGCAAATGTGTTCCTCTATAAAATAATTCTTAAGAAACCTTAAGATTATATTTATATGTGCCAATACAAAGAGGAGAATGGATCCTACACCTGTTTTTCTTTCTTTAAACCTTTTCCTTATAACCATAGGGTAATATGATTATTGCCTATTACCATAGGTAATTGTCACTTTAGAATGAATAAAAATAATAGCTGTGATTTACTGACTGCCTACTACATGCCAGGTTCAGGGTGGGGTGCTAACTCCTGTATGGGCAAACTTCAGTTTAAATACTGGCTCTTGTTAGTTGAGCAATCTGAGTCCGTTATTTAACTTCCATTTCCTTGATTTGTGAAAAGGGAAGAAAAATACCTCGTATCTACTGGACACATCCTAAGCACTCACAGAATGATAGCTATTTCACAAGTAAACAGCCTGACATGCAGAGGTGAAACCGGACTAGCCTGACACAAAACAGCTGGCAAGTGGCAGAGAAAGACAAGCCAATCCACAGCCTGTCTCCTCTCCAATACACCAGGCTGACTGTCCTTACTGTGACCTTCCAGATGACTGTGTTGGGCCCAAGTTTAAGGAACTCGAAACTCTACCACTGTTTAACAACTTTCAAAGACTGAGAAATAGGGTTTATATTTTGTTAGAGCCACTCAGAGCAGAACCCCTCTCTGATCTACACTTCCTATTTAGGGAAGCTATTTGGCTTCAGGAAGCAGTAGCTTCTGCTCTATAGAGAAGTGGTTAGAAATACCCACTTTCCCATGTCAGCAGGAACAAAACAGGCAGGGAGCTCTCTGCTCAGGGATCTGCCTACATGGGGAAGGGAGCTTTGGCAACCACCTCTCCCTCCACCACTGAAAGTCCTAGCTGATTGGAACTGGGTCAGGGTGGGTGGGAGGTGGCAGGTGGGGAAGTAAGAGCAGCATTTCTGTTTCTTAAATCGCTAACTCCAGGCAGCTTCAGACACTTGATTCCACAGCCACCCGGAATCATCTAGCTGGTGCTGCTCAGCCACCTCTTTACAATTAGGTCAATTATAAAGTTACCTGGAATTTAACCAACCAAAGGAGAAAGTGTGAATTCTAAATGTTCTGCATAAGGTTAAACTTAACTCTCATTTCAAGTTCTATTCTTTTCATGTTTCCATGGAAATTAATATTCTTCTCCTTTGTTCCCACAGAGCTTTACTTGTTCATTTTTTTAAATTCCTATAATTTCTGCCTTTTTTTTTTTCATTCCCCGTGCCCTGACCCTTGGTTAAATTAAGTTAGTAACTGGTCAGGCTGGATTCAAACCCCTGCATTCTAGCGCTAGATCTATGCTCTTTCTAACCCCATTATTTTGCCTCTGACACACTCAAGGATCACAGCCCAGCCCAAAGTCCAAAGCACACAGGGAGTGGAGCCAGAATTTGAACATGAGCAGTTTGGGCTGCAGAGTGCAGGATGCTGAGCTCTCTGCTACAGTAAGAGAAGAGTTCATACATGTTTACTGTACAGCTTTGAAAAGAGTATATAACAAAACTTAGATTCTGTTTTGTCCCCTAATATTTAGTCTTGACACTTGTTATGGAGCATTTAGATCCTGTAGATATAAAACTAACTGGCCTATCTCATCATTCTGGGTAAACTTTAACATACAATTTTAATGATCTTTGAAAAAAATCTGAATAGAGAATCATTAAAAATAGAAGATAAGGAACAGGGTGTGGTGACTCATGCCTGTAATCTTAGCACTCTGGGAGCCTGAGGCAGGTGGATTGCTTGAGCTCATGAGTTTGAGACCAGCCTGAGCAGTAGTGAGACCCCCATCTCTACTAAAAATAGAAAAACCAACTAGGTGTGGTGGCACATTCCTATAATCTCAGCTACAAGGGAGAATGAGGCAAGAGGATGGTTCCTTGTTGTGAGCTATGATGCCATAGCACTCCACCTAGGGAGACAAAGCGGGACTCTGTCTCAAATCAAAAAAAAATTTTAAAGTATTTTAAAGAAAGATAAGAAAATAAGATATGAGTTGAAAAACAACTTCCATTTTGACAAACTATGAAGCAATAGCTTTCCTGTCTGCCACAAAACACTTCATCAGGATGAAAACTAACCTGTCTTTAGACACTATTGCAATCATCCAGGCATCAGGTGGTGTGACACTATTCCAGGTGACCTCTCTGGACAGAGGCACTCACTCACACCCACCCCCACCTTTTAGCCACCAAAGGAAGCTGCCTCACCTCCCCTATGTGACCCCCTTGCCCTGAGAGTTACCTGTGTGACATAGAGGGTGATATAATATAATAGGGGCAACTCTAGAAGGTGATTCCCTCTCCAGAATTTCCCTTATGATCAGTGAAGTCCTTTGTTATAATGAGACATTACAGTTTAACTTCTTCTTCTGCACCATCCTGTTTCCCTGTCTGGGAGGGCCAGAGTCTGGTTCCCAGAACTAGTTTAGAAGAGTTAGTACTTGGGATGATCAGAAGCGGACTATAAAATGGACTTTTACCTCTAAACAAGATGCAGTAACATGGAGTGGATTGACCTTCTTGAGTGAAATAACTAATAAACTGAATGAAATATACGAAGATATTGACCATATACGAAGATAATGAAAAGCAGTCATTCCAGAGAGGTGGAAAACAAGGAAAGGGAGCCTTTGAATTGCTTCAGCTTACTGCTAGTTCTTGGCACAGCGAGGGGGAAGCCAGGAAGATCCTGAGGTGTCTCTGGGAGATATTTGCAGGGACAGAGCTGAGGTCCAGGGAGGCCGGGCAGCAGAGATCAAAGCACAGTGCCAGGGAGGAGAAGCGACACGGTGTAGAGCCTGGGCAGTACGGTGCTGCCCAGAGATCTCAGAGCAGGCCCTCAGCGTCTATCCATGTGCTGACCTCCCCTGCCTGTGAGGACATTATCTGAGGTCAGGGAAAGAAACACCTGCAATGATTAGAAGGTGCAACCTTCCAAAGAAGGGCTGGGAATGAGCCTGATTGGAAAACACTCATAATTCACAGAATATGGGTAGAATAGTCAGATGAGTTTTGCCCCAGGGAGTTTTGAAAAATTGACTCTAAACTAAATGCCCCCTTGGTCCCAACTAACAGACCTTAAAAGTAGGACCTAAAATTCTCAAACTGGTCCAAATAACATAACAGCATCACAGAAACAAATGTTAAGAATATTTGTAGGAATACACAAATATCCAGCACATAACAAGGTGAACTTCACAGCTACTGACATCCAATAAAAATTACCAGGTATAACAAGAAGAAGGAAAATGTGTCCATTAAAAGGAGTAAAATAAATCAACGAACTGAAAATAACTTAGAAAAAAAATGTGGATGGTAGAATTTATGCACAGGACATTAAGACATTTATTATAACTGAATTCCATATGTTTAAGAAGCTAGAAGAAAGACTGAATACATTCAATTCATCTTAGGAGCCTCTCAAAATGCAAAGTACAATCTCCATATTGAAAAATACACTTTATGGGCTTACCGGGAGTATAGCTATTGCAGGAGAATGATTAGCCAATTTGAAGACATAACAGTAGAAAGTATCCAAAGTGAAACACATGGGGGAAAAGACTGTTGAATAAAAGAGTGAAGCAAGAGGATACTGTCGAACAACTTCAAATTGTCTCTATAAAGTGTAGTTGGAGTCACTGCACAGGCAGGTAAGGGGTGGAGCAGTGAATACAGAAAAAATCATATTAAAAACAACAGTTGAAAAATGTCCAAATTTCGTAGACCCCAGAAACTCAAGAAGCCCAAGCCCAATAAACATGGTACGTTATACCCAGGGACATCATAATCCAATTGACTAAAAACTGTTAAAGAGAACATCTCCAATTGGGTCAACTTTGGAGCTAACTCATAGTGCAGCACAACTGAAACTTGGACCTGCAGTAAATTAGGACCGGACGTTAGTGTAAGACAAGTCACCAACGGGCCTTGAGAGATTCCAGGAAATAGTAATTATAAGGACTAAGTAACTGGAAGGCTGTTGTCATCTTAAAAATATAAAAAATGGGCTCAGAGCCCATAGCACAGTGGTTATGGCACCAGCCACATACACTGAGGCTGGCAGGTTGGAATCCAGGCCAGCCAGCTAAGCAACAATGACAACTGCAACAGAAAACTAGCTGGGCATTGTGACAGGTGCCTGTAATCCTAGCTACTTGGGAGGCTGAGGCAAGAGAATTACTTAAGCCCAAGAATTTGAGGTTGCTGTGAGCTGTGATAGCCTAGCTCTCTACCGAGGGTGACAGACTCCTGTCTCAAAAAATATCTATCTACCTATCTATATATAATAGGTTTACGATAACCACTTTATTGTCCTTCTCTAACCTTTTGTGTCATTTCTGGATAAGTTTTAATTTTTTATTTATTTTTCCTCCTAATTGGATATGTTTTCTTCATTTGCTACATCTCTATTATCTCCTGTACATTGTGAATTTTACCTTGTTTGTTACTGGTAGCATCCATTATGAACACTAAATTACTTTGACTATCTAATTTAATAGTGTTTATCTGGAGGTTCAGGTTATCTGGAGATTTAATTTTATGCATTGTGTATTTCTAAAAAAAGATGGCTAAGATTTGGTTTCTTTTCCTGAAGAACTCATGGTCTCATGGGTGACGACCACCAAGAATCTAGAATCGGTATTTACAAAACAACGCAGGGAGTTCTACCCAGGAGCTGTCAGTCAAGACCAATACCGAGTGAGGACAGCCATATGGTCAGATAGCACGTTATGACAGGGTAGAAAGTTCTAGCTGAGGTAAAGATATATGGGCACAAGCACATGACTGATACCGGGTAGGAGCGTGGAGGTGACAATTCAGATCTGTATCATGGAGCAGCTCGGGGTGATTACTACAGGAAGAAGTTCTGGATAGTGAGAGTTCTGGATGGTGAGAGGGGCCCACCAGGGGCAGGTGGGGGAACACTAGGATAAAATGCCCCATTTTCTCACTTGTACAAAGAAGTGTCACCAAATTAAATTAAAAGATTCTGTAGGCGCAGTGTAGTGTGAGATTATTTGCATTTAGACTTGGGATTCAACCTAGCTCCATCACATCCTAGATGTAGGATGCCAGGCAAGCTACTTAGGCTCTCTGAACATCACTTTACCCGTCTTAAAAATGCTTATAAGCTTCATTCCTTTTCTGATGATTGTGAGGATTGATTGAGATGCGCATGTTAAACAGAAACAAAGGGACACACAGCAGTTCTCCTACGAGGCACTATTACTCAGTCCACACAAAGGCTGTAAAATAACTTGGCAAAACTGAAACTGCAAAGAAGAGACTAATAGAAATTTGTTTTGGGATGATCTGTAAGTATTTCAAAGAAATCTAAAAACTTCGAGGAAGATTAAAAAGTTAATTTGAAGTATAATTTTAGAACATGAAAATTTTAAAAACAAAATAAAGCGTCATGATTATAATAAGATATGCTCTTCTCTCCAAAAATGCTTCACTTTGCATACTTTGTAAAGATAATTTGAAGCCATTCCCTTAATTGCTGGTGATTCTTTACATTTATGAAGCTTATTCAGTTTTGTTCACATGTATATCTCATTATCTTGCACATACTATTTATACAAAATATTTAACGTTTAAAAATACATTTCAGTGTTTAAAAATACAAAGTTAATCAGGAGTGTGGAGCAGGAGAAAAGTTTAAAATATTGTTTTATTATAATAGGTTTAAATGTGGAAATATAGAAGTATAAACACAAGTAAAAATTTCTAATCTCAGCAATAACCACTGATAACATTTTTATGTATAAACACTTCTCATAATAGACTCAGTTATTTTATAAAATCAACATTATATTATTTGACTTTTTTCATTAAACTCTGTTGCTAATATATTTTTTTTAAGAGACAGGGTCTCACTGTGTTACCCAGACTGGTCTTGAACTTCTGACCTCAAATGATCCCGCCAGCCTCCCAAGAAGGTGAGACTACATGTGCACATTACCACGTCCAGCTTTATATTGCTAACATTCACCTAGGTCATTGAATGATTGTCAAGTCACGAATTTTAATAGGCATGTAGTATGCCATCACAAGAGTGTACTAACCTTCGCCCTCTTGTTGGATTTTGAGGTTATTTACTATATTTAACTAACACGAATGGCAGGCTGATGAATACAACACAGGACATATTAACCAGAACAGGAAACTGGAGGCCTACATTCTGGTCCCAGTTGTAAGTAGTTTTGTATAAGGCATTTTACTTCTCCAGCTTCCAGTTTTCCTCACTTAGAAAATTGTCTGGTAAGGTAGATGCAGTTCCAAGATCTTTGTTAGGACTAACAGATAGGCACTAGCACTTCCTGGAATAAAGAACACTTTGGCTGGGAAGTCTTGAACAGGGCACTGCAGCAGGGAACTCTGAACACCTACAAGGAACCACAAGGACTCAAACATACTTGGTTGTCTGTCTGCAGAATTACGACAACAAGAAGTGAGCAGTGACAGAGGCCTGGGAAAAGAAAAGGAAAGACATCAAAGTACCTCTGATTCTGGCAGCCATTTCCCCCTCTGAAGGCTAAGAAGGATTGACAGCCAATCTGGCCATCCCTCTGGACTCCAGACATACGTTGGTCATTCAGAGGATGAGGCTTACAAGTGCAACTGGGCGTTTTACACTGTTTGCTTTTACGCATATTTTCTCATATGGATTGAGATGCATATGTTAGACAAAAACAAAGGACACAAAACTTAGCACAGCCATTCCCCCAAGACAAACCACCGGTTATTCATAACCAAGTTTGTTTTCTTTTTTTAATTGTTGGGGATTCATTGAGGGTACAAAGATCCAGGTTACATTAATTGCATAACCACGTTTTTAAAGAAAACACAGTTTTAAAATGCACATTAATTTAAAAGCACTGATATAAAATAACATTTTCTTTATCAAGGAGACAATCTAAAAAGAAAATAGGGCTAAAGTTAAAGGATAGAAGAGGAAGAAGAACATTGGATAATGAAAGTTCTGTCTAGTAAACAATATATCCATTCTTTCAATTACCTTGTATTTACTGACTATATGCTATGTTCAAAGGGTGGTTCCAGGGAATAGAGAGTTATAGGAAGTGTATAAAACAGACAAAGCCCTAGCCCTTGTGAACTTGCATTCTAGTAGAGGAAGATAGATAATAGTATATAAAATATATATAATGTTTCCACAGGATTTCAAATTGTGAAAAGTATAAACCAAGAAAAAAGAAGAAAGGTAAAGGAAATAAAAAAAGAGGGGAAACTGTAGATTAAATTGCTGCTTTACCTCAAGGGCCCAGAAATGGCTACTCTGATAAAGTGACATTTGAAGAAAGAACTGAAGTGTGTAAGAAAGCAGGTCACCCAGATCTCTGGGTGCAAGAGCATTTTAGACAAGGCCAGTAGCAAGGGGAACTTTGAGGTAAGAGGGTCTGGGGTGTTTTCCGTACCTGCAGGAGTGGAACAAACAGAACAAGGAGAAAAGTAGTAAAAGATGAATTTAGAGGGATGGCAGGGGGACCAACCCTGTGGGCCCCTATCAGGAACATGGCATTTATTCTGAGTCAGATGAAAGCAATCAGAGGGCCCAGGTGAAGAAGTCACATGATCTGATTTAGACTTTAAAATGATCTTTTTGGATGCTTTGTCGAAAATAGAAATAGGTGGGTGTTTAAGGTGAAGGGGGCAGAAGCTAGAGAATTCAAGTTTAAATGCTGCTGTAGTAATTCAGAGAGCTACAATGTTGGCTACTTGGCCACACTCAGGTAAAAGTACACAGTGAGAACTGTTCTGACTCTGTTTATTGTGAAGCCACAGTTAACTGGATTTGCTGATGGATTTGTGTAGGATGCCCCAGTTTGTACCTGCTGCCTGGGCATTCCATTTTTTCAGTCTCCTATGGTGTATGAGATCAAAGAGGAAGCACAGTGATAGTAACGATTTTGGTCTGAACAACTGAGAGAATGGACTTGTCATCCACTGAAATGAGAAAGAATTTGAGAGCATAGGCTTTGTGAAGCGCTTAGATTTGAACATAGTAGTTTTGTGATGCCTATTAAAAACTTAAGCAGAGATCTCATGGAGGTATTTGGATATATGAGTCTGGAGTTCAGGGGATTAGATAGATCTGGGCTAAGGATGAAAATCTGGAGATCATCATCATAAATTGAATTCCTTAAAGAATTTCACTCATCTCATAAAAGTATATTTTTAATTTTGTAAGATATTTTAAAAACTCATGTAAGTCATAAAATGATTAATAAGAATGTATGCTCATTTCTTTGTGCAACTCACTCTGATTGTTATTTTATTTTAATTCGTGTTGTGTAGATGAAATTCCACATTACAGCAATGTTTTTTATTGCTTTTAATAATTACTCTAGCTTATTTAAATCATTGCTCTAAATCATCACTGTTCTCCCTCTACCCAGAGCAACTGTCAACTTAGATGAAACTTGTGCTAGAAAGGAGGATGGGTTCACAATCAAATATTGGAATTCAGATTTATAATGTCATTTAACTTTGGACCTCATTATAGAGAAAGAGAAAAGAGAAGTTCAAAAGTTAAAGTGACTTGCCCAAAGTTGTACAATGAATGTATTTAATAATTACTTAATAAAACAAATACGTGTATTTTTCTAGTTCTATGTTCTGGGTGATGTTCTAAAGGTTAAAGATAAAGCAGTTAACAATAGACATTGACACGCAATTTTCAATACCCTTAAAAGGGGCAACTAAAAAACAAACATGCAAAAGTAAATATGACTTATAATTGGTAAGTCACAAAGAAGAATCAATCAAAATAAAGTTAGGGTGGTAAGTGATTACCCAAATTGGGAACTTTTTTTAGAATAAAAGGACTGAAAACTAAATGGGAATTCTGGGTCAGCGGGCATAGACTGGGACATTCTAGACAAACTTTGATGTGAGGTCACCCAGATAAGTTGGACGGGGGGAGCATGTTTTGAGGGGACGCATTGGGTATATTTCATATAAACTGATTAGGAATAAGATGATGTAGTGACTCCTAAGGACAGGTCTGAAGATAGTGAAGGAAGGAGACATGTTTATGTTTGGGTTAGACCCTTACAGACAAAGGAAACAAGAGTGACCACTTTGGAAGGCGGCATTTGGAGAAGTAGCAGGGATGTCAGTGTAGTTGCCAAAGAGGGAGCAAGGGGTAGGCGATGGGGAAGGATCGCAAAGGATGCTTTAGGCTATTAAAATGATTTCAGTGTTTATCATAAGTAATAGAATAAACCATTCCTTGGTTATGAAACAAGGAGTAACATTATCTCATTTTTGTTTGAATAATAATCTGGTTGCATGTTGACAATAGGTTAAGGTGAGGATGAGGAAATAAAAGCAAAACCACTTACAATACCAGCAAAAAAAATAAATAAACCAGGAAAATCTTAGTAAAAACCTTGGAAATTCACAAAATAAAATATAGGAATGGCCAATAAGCACATCCATTAGCACAGTATAAATGAAAACCCAATGAAATACACAACAGAAGTACTACCATGCTAAAATTAAACTAGCCATAGTATGCTGAATTATCTTATGTTGACCTGGATAAACAAAGAACTGCATTTCCCAGAATTTCTCTTTCTGTTTTAGATTTGGACAAAAGAGGGACTCGTATAAGATTTAAAGCATCTAAAGGAAACAGCGGCCATTACAGATGCTTGCCTGTGGCCCTATAAAGGTGGTAACCTCACAGTGGTAGCAACTTTCCGTAGACCTGTACCTGAACTTCCTTATTTTAGCCATTGTGGAGGCTAGATATGCTTGGTCTCTCTGGTTTTCCTAAAGGCCCTGCACCAGTAGTTTAGGTAAACTCTTTAGTGACTCTAATCCTCCAAAATCCCTCCCATTTGTTCCATCTACTCCCACTTTTATGTAAGATATAATTCCTACAATAAACACTCATGGTGTTGTTGGAATAAGCTCTGCTTCCCTGACTAAGCCTTGATTATGGTTACTAGCACCTATATCAACATCTGAATCTGATTAGATAGCTAGATCTTTGACTTTGAGTTTGATGGCATCATTGGTAAGAAACTTTCTGGGGTTCTGGAATGAAGGTAATTATATTGTTCATGTGAGAATAATAAAACAATTGTAATCATAGAGAAGATAGCAAAAAGGCCTCACATTCTTCCTATCTTTTTAGCAATGCTGCTTCCCCGTGTGACTTTTCACCTCCTCCCATTAAAAGTGGAACCTGTTTCTCCACCTCCTAAATATACTCTTAGCCGTGTGACTTTCTTGGGCTACTGAGACTTTAGCAAAAGTGACCTGAGAGATTTGAAAAGGGAAAGTGTCTTGGTGCTCGACTTCTCTTGCTGATTTTGTAACCTAGCTTGCTAGCTTCTGAAACACACAAGGCCATCATCTTGGTTAACAAAGAGGTAACCTTCAAATATATGAGAGAGGCTATCCTTGGCCATCCAGCTCCAACTGGTTCAGGTCACTGTTATTTTATAGCAGAGATTTTGTTACACAAGAAAAACTATCAAATAGAAATATCAAATGTTAGAGATGATGCTTAGAAACTGCAACTTTCAATCATCAATAATGGGAAACAACTCTAGAAAACAGTTTGGCAATTTCTTATAAAGCACACACCTACCTTAAGATCCAGTAATTTCGGTCTTGGGTATTTACCTAAGATAAACGATAACTATGGCCACACATAGTGCTGCATAAGAAAGTTCAAAGCAGTTTTAATCAAGATAGCAAAACTTGGAGATGACCCAGATGTCCATATATAGGAGAATAAAGAATAAGTCTTAAGAACAAACACTAGCTTGAATGAATGAAGCAAGAGGAGAATGCTTGCTCTGTGTATTAGTTAGTTCTCCAGAGAAATAGAATCAATAGGCTATATACATATAGAAGAGGAGTTTTATTATGAGAATTTGCTCATGGCGTTATGGAGACCTAGAAAGCCCATGATATGCCATCTACAAGCTCAAAAACCAGGAAGGCTGGTGATGTAATGTAGTCTGAGTACAAAGGCATGACAACCAAGGAACCAATGTGTAACTCTTAGTCTGAAGCTGAAGGACTAGGAACTGGCTGAGGACATACTGAGGACACAGTAAGAAGCTGTCAGCAAGTCAGGAAGAAGGTCCTCACCAGAACCTGACCATGTCCAAACCTTGGTCTTGGACTTCCCAGCCTCTGTAACCATGAGAAATAAATATCTGTTGTGTATGCCACACAGTCTGTGTGTGCTGTTGTCTTGAGCTGACTAATGAACTCACCAAAATTCTTGTCAATTCTGGGAAAAATATTTTCTGTCTTTGATGTCTTCCATGTTTATCTGCTGATATATCAGTTTTATGACAAATGATTTCATGGTCATACTCAGATTGTAAGAACTCCACATTCTATGCATTCTTTATTGGTGGTTATTTACTTATTTCTGTAGGGCAAGCTTTAAAAGTACAACTTTACCAACCATATTTGTTCCTTCATGATAGGCTTTTTTCTCCCATTTACTTACATGAAATTAAAGTTAGAACTGCCATGATTTCTTTCAGATCACAAAGCAAGATCTCTCTACCTCTAGGTCATATTTTTCTTTCCAATTATTGGCTACATCCTACACAGAGAGTTCTATGCGAACCTGAATGACCTCTTTCATTATTTATTCTCAACTTCCAGCTCTGTATGGTAAAATTATAACTGAGGGGGAAGCAATTTCTGTTAAGAATCTGTTGAAGTCTTAAAAGTTATTTGCCCATAGCAACTAAAAGAAGCCACGTGTAACGTTGTGATTTAATACTGAACTCTGCAAATTACTCAAAAATAACTCTTTTTTTTGGTAATGAGGATTAGTTAATTCTGAGAGTAGGTATATTCCTGTATGAGCAGACTTTATTGTTCATATACTGTGAAAATCCATTTTATATCCTGCTTGAAGAAGATGCCTTCAGAATATTTTAAAAAGTAGATGTAGATTGTTGCCCTTATGTTAATGTTTATTCCCAATATTTTTCTAAATTCCCCTTTCACATTGTTGCTTAAGAAATATTTGATTACATGCAATGGGCCTGGAAATGGATCAATGAACAATATTTTTCAGGATGACAAAATCATTTCTTCATTTTCATCTGCATTTCAGTGACCTTGGCTCTTATCAATAGTGGTATTTTCTCTGGAAATGATCAAATGGTGTTGTGATAAATATCATGTTAGAAATATGTGCACTTTCAGGCCTATTAGCTTGGCTACTTCATTAGCAGTTTCCTGCAAACTTATTACATCCTCTGTAAGTAATTATGGATTGTTAATATCATTACATTAGGGAATAATTAAGAAATTTTTTTTGTCTTGATTTAGCTTCCCGTTTCACATGTAGTATCTTCTATTGTACCTTGCTTAAACATTTCTTTTATGTTCAGAGCTGGAAGTTCTAAAATCCCTTTTACATCACATGGTTTTTCTTTGACTACAGAGAAGTGATTAAAATGACTCACTGTATTTCTGCTTTTGGACAATAAATATACTTCACTCAGCACTTAATGAGTTTTTAATCGTAAAAGTAAAGAACATTAACAAAATTCTAAACCTCTCATAGTGTCCAATATATGTGTTTTATTGTCATTGATAATTTCCTGTCACTTTCCTTAAAAGTTATCCATTCTCTAAATATATCTTTGGCCTTTTCGCTGTGTTGATTTTTGTGTGAGACCCAGAAATCTTCCTGCTAGCAAGTAAAACAGAAGACTTATTCAACTTCTGTACCATCAAAGTCACTGTTTCTTGCATGTTCAAATGCCTGAAATGTAAGACTCAAGAATAGTACACTTAATATTACCAACTATTTTTAAAAGTTTTTCATAGCAGGAAAAAGAATCCTTTTTTATAGTAATGTTTTCTAAAATGAATTTTGACTACAATTTTAAACTTCAGAAAAATATAAAAATTCTCTTCTTCAACTACTCACAATAGTTGGCAGTCCATAGCAATCCTTTGGGATTATCTTTTAAATTAAGTCTGAGTTTCCATAGACTCAAAACTAGAGAATTATCTTGTTAAAACATTCTAGTTGACTCTTTTGTTCTGAATTTTAGGGAAAAAATGTGTTTTGAAAATTTCATTTTTCTCATAATTTTGCTCCTTTATTATGTCTAGTTTGAGGATTATCAAAGATGTTGCTTTATACGGTTTTGGAGTTTTTGTCACTTTGATCCGTAAAGGAATAAAATTAGTGTCCTCATTTTGATTTATGCAAGATTCAAAAAATTTCCCAAAGGGATGTTTTTTTTGAAGGATCCTTGTTCTAAATGGAATTGAACAACTAAAATTTAAATGCAGCTCTTAAAGGATAATTGACTAATGTTATGAATACTAATTCATTAAACAATTCTACAATTATTAGAAGTCTGTGTTTGAGAAATGCCCTCTACTACCAGCAGCGATATTCTTCAGTTCAGATAGACAAATCATCAGACAAAATCGGCTTTATTTGGCATCAAGTTTATCTAACTCTAAGAAAGACTACAGACAGACGGCAACACAGACTTCTTACAAAGGCATTGCGAGGGTCTTAAAAATCTCAGGTACGTTTTGGTTTTCACTATCTCAGTCACTCAGTACTCACCAGCTGGTAAGAGTGGAGGCTGGGTGACCACCATCTGACTTTCTGAGCACCACCATCTTGTCTCAGAAAGCCCTTCTGGATTCCCACTGGTCCAGTGGCCCCTCTGATGTCCTTTATTACAGCCCATTCTTTAAGGTGGCTGCTTTGCAATGCTTGTTCTTTCCTCTGTGAAGACTGTTGACCAAGAAGTATAACTGCTAAGTTCAGTGCACCAGCCTCAGTCTGGTTCTGATTTATCTTACATACAGTATAGGCACACTCCTAAATAATTCCCTGAGTTTGTGTATCAAGCTGTATTTGACCATGGGTCAAACTTTTTTTTTTTTGAGACAGATTCTCACTCTACGGACCTGGACCTGGGTAGAATGCCGTGGTGTCATCATGGCTGACAACAACCTTAAACTCTTGGACTCAAGTGGTCCTCCTGCCTCAGACTCCTGAGTAGCTGGGACTATAGGTGGAAACCACAACACCCAGGTAGTTTTTCTATTTTTAGTAGAGATAAAGTCTCACTTTTGCTCAAGTCGATGTGGAACTACTAAGCTCAAGCAATCCATCTGCCTCAGCCTCCCAGGGGGCTAATATTATTAACAGGTGTGAGCCACTGTACCTGGCACAAGGGTCAAATTTAAAGGCAAAAAGAAATAAAATTTGTCAAATGGAATCATCCAGGACCCTCTCCACCCACTCAAGTGGTTATATTAGAGTAGGAATTTTAGCCAACTCCCATGAGGTCCTTAGCTGCAATTATTTACTCTGTTTCCAGCCCCCGTGTTGTAAATAAAATACCTGCTATGTCCTGTTAGAACTCTAACTCTGTTCTAATGTTTGTTTTAGGAGTCACTTTAATATGTGGGAGCTCATTTCTAAAACAGAATTAGTGTCTTAGTCCATTTTCTGTTGCTAAGAAAACAGCACAGAATAACTTCAAGTTCATGATTAATTTTGGTTTGAAAAGAACAAGAAGGCTTTAAAATACACTTTTTAAAATGTATCATTTAGTAGAAGTTATAAGACAGACTCTTTCCATTACGTGTGGTTCCAAAAATATCACTCCTAGATATAGCTATTTGGAAGCTTGTCCAACTCGCTAATGAGAAAGAAAGTATTAATTTCCCTTCTTTATCTAATGATTTAATATATTGCATGGTGTTAAAGGAAAAGAAAAACTTTAGTCATATTCTCTCATTACAAGTCCACAATTTGGGTGTTGATATTTCAGTGGCAATTCACGCCAATGCCTGGTCACAGCTGTGAGTGAAAGTTATCACGTCAGACTTTGTCTGACACCCACAAGTCAGGGTAGCCATAAATAACTGTGAGTTGAAGGAGCTGTCTACAGGAGTGGACTTCCTGCATTTTTGACCCATCATCTAGTTTGTTTCATCCTAGAGCTTTCTTAAAATATACACGGAGTGGATTCTTCTTCGAAGACCTTCATTAAGTTGTGAAATGCCTTAAAAGTGTGCAACAGACTAAAGTATTTATTTCATGTTTCCTTTATAAGTTATATTTATAGTTAACTAAAAATGTGTGGTGAGAAAACATTGAAATAGATATTTTTTAATATATAAATTGATGAAAAATCACAACCAAATATTTTATAATTGATTTATCAATAAATCTTCCTCTTATACTGAGATGTGTCTTTAAACACATCTTATACTTAAATTTGTTTGCAGTTTTTTTTTTTTTTTTGCCAGAAGTGGGTTTGAACCCACCACCTCTGGTATATGGAGCCAGTGCCCTACTTCTTGAGCCACAGGCATCGCTCAGTGAGATGTGTTTGAACAGGAGCTGATTTCCGATTAGCAGTGACCATCACTTGAGAACATAGTAAGCTTAGCACTGTATATATCTGTGGACTGCCTAAATATGTATCTTGTCAACAAGTTTCTCTTTTAACCATAATCCTGTTATGCATAGGATCCTGTTATGCCAGGAAATGAATGAACACAATCTCTTCCCTCGGGGGCAAGGTGAACGAATTTATCAATGAATGAACACAGTCCTTTCCACTGGGCAAAGTGAGTGGACTGTGTCCATTCATGGAATTGAAGCCTAGGAAATTCACATGAAATTGACCTTGGCATAGGAAATGGGGGTTCCACATTTAGTCCTAAGTGTAAAGTGAAGGAGACACCAAGGCACAGGTGTCTCCTTGGCGGTTGTCCAGCCTTTTTGGCTATTGGAGCCTCCGATAGCAATGGGGGTTGGAGGTCCCCCTCTTTGCCTGTCATCCAGCCTGCTGGTTCTTCAGCTGGCTGCCGCAGCACCGATACCGCCAAGGAGGAGGCAGCAGGTCTGCCAGCTCCACTGAGCTGGCTAGGGCGCCAAATGTCCTGCATCAATTCTCCTTCTCCGAGTAGAAACTCTAATTGCTGTTAGGGAAAAGGGGTGAAGACTCGATCTAACTGCTTCCTGCTGAATCGGGCGATGATAGACGGGGCCAGTTAGGGTTTCTCTGGAGGGAGAGTGATACAGGGGTTCATGGACTGGAACCATCTTTATTGCGTGTGGCTTGATGACATTTCTGGTTCTGTATAGAATGCCTATCTAAAAAGATCAGGGAGTATTTTTTACTTAAATATCTGACATATATTTGTGCTTTCTAGGGAAGACTTAGATGTAATTAGAAGAGAGCTATGTTTTATGGCCCATGGCAACTATATTTATTTGTAGAACACAGCAAAGCAAATGCATTTCTATGCTAGCTAGCTTTTTTTTTTTTTTTCTATTTTCAATAAATGCGTGGATCTTTCCTAGCCAAGTTCACTTAAGTTATAAGATAAATTTGGCCAATATCTCATTTTACATTAGCTTTGGAACGTAACACAAAAACCCAACATTTCTTTGAAAGAAATTGTGTTGGACCTTTCATAAGCCAATAAATTGATATAGTTTGATGAAGTCCCTTAAAAATAGTAGGCAATAAATATTCAAGTGCAAGTTCCAAAACAATCCATGTAACCCAAAACAGTTATTCCCCCTTAATATTTTGAAATGAAAAAGTTTAAAAAAATAGAAGGCAATAGTCAACAGTTTTCGAAGGCAGAAAAATATACCCCATATTACCTTCCTAAAACTACATTAATTCAAAAATAAAACTTCAAAACATCTGTTCTGTTTCTTAATTGGGTCAAATGGTAATACAAATATACAAACAATTGTGACTCTGCCTTAAGTTTCTCAAATATTATATACTTTAAATGTCCAAAACTCTGTAAGACCATACACGACCGACTGTTTTGCACAATTCATACGGTAGAAACTCAGTTGTAATTGCATGTGCTTTGACATCCATCTCTCCTTCCCCATAGAGACTGAAGAGATGAACTCCAGTTAGAAAGAACTAGACCAGTGATATCGATTAGACCCTCACTTACAAAGGAAAACACACAGGAAGAAGAGAGACAGAACTAGGGAGAAGGAGGAAAACATGCCAATCTATTCTGTTTCCAAGGTGCAGCAACCAGGTCCAAAAGGAGACATCTGTAGCACAGGTGTGGTGTGGTTACGTTTTGAGTAATTTAATGTTTAAGACATGTCACATCAGCTACAACTGGTCAAGTTACATTGAAGGATAACAATTTTATGTGACGTACACAAGTTTTGAATAGAAAATTGCTGGAGAAATTTCAAGGGGTTGTGGCTGACAGAGTATAAAAACCTCACTCAAAAGGGAGGATGGAATCGAAAGGCAAAATATAGACTTGAACTGATCGTGAGACTGTAGGTAAGGTTTTATTACCACCTAGCCCTTACACTGAAAGCTACAACTTGGAAGGAAGTTTTACAAAGTCCTGAGG
>CAUYON010129323.1:0-14530 GCA_963573935.1 Arctocebus calabarensis
GAACACTCAGAGATCTAAAAATAGACTTGCCATTTGATCCTATAATTCCTTTACTTGGTATATACCCAGAAGACCAAAAATCACATTACAACAAAGATATCTGTACCAGATTGTTTATTGCAGCCCAATTCATAATTGCTAAGTCATGGAAGAAGTCCAAGAGCCCATCGATACACGAATGGATTAATAAATTGTGGTACATGTATACCATGGAATACTATGCAGCCTTAAAGAAAGATGGTGACATTTCTTCTTTCATATTTACATGGATGGAGCTGGAACACATTCTCCTTAGCAAAGTATCTCAAGAATGGAAGAAAAAGTATCCAATGTATACAGCCCTACTATGAAGCAAATTTATAGCTTTCATGTGAAGGCTACAACCCAATTGTAGCACAAGAAGACAGGGAAAGGGGAAAGGGAGGGAAGGGGTGGGGGAGGATGGGGGAAGAGAGGGTAAAGGGTGGGATCACACTTGAGGTGCATCTTGGAAGGGTCAGGTGAAACCTACTAAATGCAGAACACAAATGTCTTCACACAATAAATGAGAAAATCTCATGAAGGTTATGTCGAACAGGTGGATGAAAATATTTCAGATTGTTTATGAAGCCCACATACTGTACCCCATGATTGAACTAATGTACACAGTTATGATTCAATAAAACAAAAAAACAAAAAAAAAAGTCTTACAATAACTAAGAAAATGCCATGAAGGCTATGCTAATCAGTTTGATGAAAATAGTTCAGATTGTGTATGAAACCAGCACATTGTACCCCTTGATTGCACTAATATACGCAGCTATGATTTAATAATAATAATAATAATAATAATAATAATAATGAGTTCCCTTTTTTCTGCATCCTCACCACCATCTGTTATTTTTTTGTCTTTTTGATAATAAACAATTTTTACTGGAATGAGATGACACATTCCATGAATGATTCTTCACTGTGGTTTTGATTTCCCTGATTATTACTGATGTGAAGTTTTTCATATACCTGTTGCCATTTGTACATCTTCTTTTGGGAAACATCTATTCATAAATAGATGAATAGATTTGCCCACTTTCTAATGGGAATTTTTTGGTTTTCAATGTTGTTTCAGTTCCTTGTATATTTTGAATATTAGTCTCTCACCAGATGAATAGTTTGCAAATATTTTCTCCCATTCAACAGTTTGTCTCTTCCCTCTGTTGATTGTTCCTTTGCTGTGCAAAAGCTTTTTACTTTAAAATAGTCTCATTTTGCTATTTTTGTTTTTGTTGTCTGTGCTTTTGAGATCTTAGCCATAAAATATTTGCCTAGACTAATATCCTGAAATGTTTTCTTCTAGTTATTTTATAGTATCAGGTCTTATACTTAAGTTTCGAATCTATCTTGAGTTGATTTTTGTACATGAAAAGAGGTAGGAGTTTCATTCTTTGGCATATGGATATCCAATTTTCCTAGCATCATTTATGAGAGAGAGTGTTCATCCCCCAAAGTATGTTCTTGGCAACTTTGTTTAAAATCAGTTGGCTGTAAATATGTGGATTTATTTTTGGATTCTCTATTATGTTCCTTTGTTATAAGTACCTGTCCTTACACCAATACCATGCCGTTTTCATTACCATAACCTTATAATATACATTAGAACCTCTGTAAGTTGACCACCCAGGGGACTGCAAAAAGCTGGCCAACATATAAGGGAGTCAACATAAGGAACTCACCAGGCCTACTGTGCTGAGGTGCCTGCCTGTCTAGTCCATGAAAATTAGATCAACTTAAGGACGTGGTCAACTATGGAGGTTGTATTGTATTATGACATCAGATAGTATGATCCTACAAGGTTTGTTCTTTTTGTTCAAGATGCTTTGGCTAGTTAGGCTTTTATTCAGTTCCATATGAATTTGGGGGTTTTCTATTTCTGTGAAAGATGATGTGATACTTTTATAGAGATTGCGCTGAATCTGTGGATTGCTTTGGGCAATGTGGTCATTTTAATGATATTGTTCTGATTCATCATCATGGGATGTCTTTCCATTTGTTTGGGTCCCTTTAGATTTCTTTCATCAGTGTTTTAAAGTTTTCCTCGTAGGGATCCAAAAGTACCTTGTTTTTATGGAGGAAAATGTTCTTCATGTCCAATGAGTCCCAAGATACTTATTAGTATATTTTCAGATGAACTTGATCTCAGTATGTATTCATAATACATGATAAGCATGTTGTAATCATCTCCTGCAGAAACAAAAATATCTAATTAGGTTGGCAGGTATCCAGAATTGGCACCTTCTGAATTGACCAGTGATAGTTAATGGATCTGATGCATCTTGGGACACTTAATTGGCATATGTGGAATCATCGTAGTCTTTGAGATGATTATTTGCTTTGTTTTTAATGTCCTCTAATAGCACATTTGTTTCACATCCTCTATTAGACCGACATATTTATTCACCTTTTCTACATGTGTTCCCAGAATGTTTCTGTTTAGCACAGAAGCAGTGTCAATAAAATCCACTGTTTTAGTAGTTTATCAAACAGCAAAAAAAAAAAAAAAATAGCTGGCTTGTTGGCCTGAAATTTGTAGTGCTTTTTAAGAATAACTTGTAGGGGTTGATTTCCCATTTTTAAAAACATCTTTTGACTTTGAGTCATCCATGAACTTGTGAACCCACATTATATAAAATCTTTCCTAAGCATTTCCATATACATTTTTGCACTTAATGCAACAATAAATACTGTAAAGTTATTGTTAATTCTGTTTTACAGAAAAAGCAACTGATATTCTATGCTTCTGGAAATAAAATGTTTTCTCTTTTTCCAACTCTTGAAAATGAAATTGAATTTTCAAAGTATATTTATAATAAATCATGCCATTATTTCTTCATACTCATAACACAGAGAAACTTTGATCACCAAGATATGGGGGGTGGCTTCTCTGCCAAAGTTTCCAATTCTATGTGGCCACTGAGTGGGTGTCCTGCGATTCAGTTCAATATCAACACTAACCACAGTTAGTGGAGGGTCCACAGACTAAGAGCTCAGTTTTATAAGGCTGCCTCCCACTTCAGATGCCAATCATAGCTTCAGGTTGTAACCTTTACTTCTGACTGAAGTGCTCCCCAACCCCTTTGCTAGGCTAGCTCACAAAACTCAGGAACACACTTACAATTACCAGCATGTTATTTAATAAATGATACAAAGAATAAAGGCAGATAATAAAGTGCACAGGGCACATGTGGGTGGTGGGCAGAGCCTCCATACCCTCTCAATGGGTATCACCCCACCACCACCACCTCCATGTGCTCACCAACCCAGAAGCTTTCCAACCCCATTGTCTAGGGATTACTATGGAAGCTTCAGCATATAGGCAAGATTAATTATTAATGGCGCACATTCATGGTGGGATGGCTATAGACAGAGGCTGCTAATTCAGTCTTCAGATTAAAAACTTTGTGTAAATAGCTCCAGCTCTTTTCTCTTTCCTAGAGAAAGAAAGGAAGGGGATTTGGGAGGTGATAAAATTTCCAAAATTGTAATCATGGCTTGGTGTTTTCATTGACCAGCCTGCACCCAGAAGCCTGCCAAAAGTCATCTCATTAGACCAAAGATACTCCTATAATACAGGAATTTCTAAGGAATTCACAGTTGTTCAGGAATCCGGGGCAGAGACCAAATATATATATTTCTTGTTATGTTACAGGAGACAATGGAGAATGTGCTCTTTTCATGGGGTGGGTAAACTTCCAGAGGGGCCAAATGATTTAGGGATCTGGTTGTTGCTCAATGACTAAACAATTCAGCATCTTTCAGGGTTAGTTTTGTAATTTGGGTCAGCTTAGTGGCTAAATTTCCTCAAAAGTTTTAGGTTTCCATCTATCTGGCTTCCGTGGGTTTTCCTGGGCAAATAGCCACAATTGAATATCTGTTTACACAAAGTTTTTAATCTGAAGACTGAATTAGCAGCCTCTGTCTATAGCCATCCCACCATGAATGTGCTCCATTAACAGCCTCTGTGCTCTGACCATCTACCTTTCAGTCAACTCTCAGTCAGGGCAGTGGCTCTCTTGAGGTCATCTGACATGTAGGAGTTAAATGGGAAGACAAAAACCTTAATTTGACTTTGCTGCCGGGTAGCCTCCTGTTGTCCAGCAGAGATAACCTAAAGGAAGTTGCTTAAAAAAGACTTGTGTCCACAGGCTGCCGCTTTGAAGTCACTGCTTATAATAACATTATTTTGGGCTGCAGAAGCAGTTGACGTTTTCAGCTCAGAAAGTCTCAATGACTAACTCTCAGTGAATTTAGATTGCAGAACACAGGCATAAAAAGTCCCACTTTGCAAAGTCATCCCCTTCATCTCTGCCTGTATATAAACTAACTATAATCAATGTTAATAGTCTCTTTTATAGGACTTTGTTGAAAATAGTCAGAAGGTGGCAACATGCATATGTACAGTCTTGTCTACTGATATGCCCTTGTATGGGACATAATATAACCTCATAGACAGGGCTGGAACTAGGTAATGTGAGAGAAGTATTCATTTCAGGTATTAAATTTAAAGGGACACACACACAAATCCTCACTAGTCAAGATAAATATTCTCAAAATATTTTAATCACAAATATTTTAATGTGATTAAGAAATAAAAAACTGGCTTAGTGCCTGTGCACAGTGGTTATGGTGCCAGTCACATACATTGAGGCTGGTGGGTTCGAACTCAGCCCTGGCCAGCTAAGCAACAATGACAACTGCAACAGAAAAATAGCCAGGCATTCTGGTGGGCGCCTTGTAGTACCAGCTACTTGGGAGGCTGAGGTAAGAGAATCGCTTAAGCCCATGAGTTTGAGGTTGCTGTGAGCTGTGATGCCACAGCACTCCACCAAGGGTGACATAGTGAGACTCTGTCTCAAAAAATAAATAAACAATTAATAAAAAGCTAATGCAAAAAAATATGATGCAGAACATCAAAATTTTAGATAAACATAGGATAAATACTGCTGATTTTTCTTTTTTATTTATTTATTTTTTTTGAGACAGAGTCACACTATGTTGCCCTGGGTAGAGTGCCATAGCGTCACAGCTCACAGCAACCTCAAACTCTTGGGCTTAAGAGATTCTCTTGCCTCAGCCTCCCAAGTAGCTAGGACTACAGGCACCCACCACGACACCCAGCTATTTTTTTGTTGTAGTTCTTTATTGTTGTTTGGCAGGCCTGGGCTAGATTTGAACCTGCCAGCTCTGATGTATGTGGCTGGGACCCTAGCTGCTGAGCTATAGGAGTCGAGCCAATATTGCTGATTTTTCCTCTTGTATCACTCTTCAATATGGCCTGGCATGGCGTTGCTGGCAGTTGATAGTTTTGCTAACTATTTAACAACTCAAATAATAAGTCACCAACTTTCCAACATGCAATATTCAAGCCCTCATTGTCTTCTGCTGCACTGCTTTCAATAAAACTCCTCCAGAATCCCACTACCCATACTAAATTATGTATTAGGATTAGGCTCAGAGATGCAGGACAGAAAAATCCAGGACCTACTAGATGGAAGTTTATCTCCCTTAAGGTAAATGTAAGCAAGCCAAGGTTGATGTGGTGGTTACTTGATTACCAGGGACCCAGAATCCTTCTCTCCTAATTATCCAGTATCACCTACATGTGATAAGCTTTCACCTTATAGCTCAAAAATGCTGTTCTAACAATAGCCATTATATCCATGGTCCCAACCAGCAAGAAGATGGAAAGTGGAGAAGAAGGCAAAGTGCACCCTCTCATTGTCTCTAAGGAAGGCTCCTTACAAAATGTCAAATGTGCACATTCATTTGCCAGAACCAACAAAGCTGAATCTAGCTGCAAAGGAGACTGGAAAATGCAGCCTTGGTTCTAGGTGGCCATGTATTCAGTTAGAAATGCTATTAATACAGAAGAAAGAGCGATTAAATGCTGGGAACACAAGTCTCTTAGAAACTGTGACGAATTTTAGAACTGTATTCACTGCACCAGCTTCAAGTGGGCTGCTACAGAATGGACCAACCACTACACTGGCCAAGTAATCACTACTGCTCCCAAGCACTTCCTATGCTGTGCCTTTTACCACAGTTTCAGTTAGTTAGCTCTGATTAACATTCATTAAGATCTATTAAGCCAGCTCGGCACTAGTAGCACAGTGGTTATGGTGCCAGCCACATACACTGAGGGTGGCGGGTTCAAACCTAGCCCAGACTAGCTAAACAACAACTACAACTGCAACAAAAAATAGTCAGGCATTGTGGTGGGTGCCTATAGTCCCAGCTACTTGGGAGGCTGAGGCAAAAGAATCTCTTAAGCCCAAGAGTTGGAGGTTGCTGTGAGCTATGATGCCACAACACTCTATCAAGGGCACCATAGTGTGACTCTGTCTCAAAAAAAAAAAGAAAGCTCTATTAAGCCTATAAGTTTAAAATATTAACTGATGGTTCTTTTTCTCACTATATCTTCCCATCAATCATCCATTTTCACTAGCTATCCATTTTCACTTTGTTACTTTCAGAGAGGGATAAAATAGTAGGATGCAAAAGCTTAATATAAAATTCTTGCCTTTTGGATTTCAAAACCCTAAGACACAATGATCTATTTGGAGGCTTACATCCCAGACAGAGCTAGATGCCTCCACAGTAGTTCCCCTACATAGTCCTAGATACATATTCCCAGACTGAGGGGAGAATAAAAGTCAGGGGAAGCAAGAGAGTTAGATGACGAAAGGGGACCAAAATTAGTGTTTGGGGAAATGGGGCTGGAATCACCTGGATAAGTTTAGGATCTAAGAATAAGCCATACTTGTGACCTCAAAGACCAGGGAAGAGCCCAAGAGGCCTGAAAAGTGCCTGCCATGTGGGTTTCTGAGAAGAGATGTCTGCATGGCATGTACAGTGCATTTCTCGTGGCTTACCAGAGAAACAGAACCAATAGGATATATGTAAAGAGATTCCTTACACGGAATTGGCTGTCATGATTATGGAGGCTGAGAAATCCCACAATCTGCCACTTGCAAGCTGGAGACTTAGGAGAGTCAGTGGTATAAATTCTAGTACAAGTCTGAAGGCCTGCGAAGCATGAAATCTGACAGTATAAGGTTCGGTCTGAGAGAATAATGACGTCCCAGCTCAAGCAATCAGGCAAAGTGAGTAAATTTTCCCTTCCTCTGGCTGTTGGTTCTATTAGAGCCATCAATAGGGAATCAGTGGCCCTTCCTCAATGGACTGGAAGCTGACTACCCACTGATTCAAAAGCCAATCTCATCCAGAAACATCCTCACAGGCACACCCAGAACAGTGCTTGACCAGATAATCTGGGCACTCTGTGGCCCAGTCATGTTGAGACATAACTTAATCATCACATCCAACAAAAAGCCTCCATGTTTCCTACAACCAGACATTCTCTTCCAAGTGCAATAAGGTACCATGGAAGAGTTTGATCAGTGAGAGACAGGATGGGATGGACTTTTAACAATAGTACTGATGGTAGAAGCATGAACATGTATAAATGCTTCTGAAAAAGTCTGTCCAGAAGAAGGGCTGAAAATCAAGGAATAAGGGGGTAGCTGAAGCACATGTGGCAGGCTGGTAAGGGGACAGTCTTGGGCAGAAGTAGGAACACACCTTTGATTATAAAGAAAGAGTAGAAGAAAGACTGGGCGGGCAATAAATCCTATGTGGGGTATCAGGAGTTTAGGGAGTTCCCTGAATAAAGAAGTGTAGAATGGAAGGCAGGAGGTTTTGAGGAAGGTGGAAAAGTTTAGACATAGCCAATGTGGAAAATGGGAGTGAGTGGTAGTCAGTAGCACACAAGGGTTTTGCAGGCTCGGGGGAAGCTGAAGAAGGTGAATGGGAGGCAGTGTGTTTTACCCCACTGGGATCCATGGCAGGGACAGGTATAGAGGAGGCAGACACTGGATCAAGCCTGGGTTGGTAATTGTGGCAGGAACAAGGGAAGGGCAGAGTAGAGCTCTAGTCTTTAAACTTGCCAGGTTTAAAGACATTCTGGTTTAACTGGTCGGGGGTCCAAGTTAGAAGAGAATTGGGGTAGAGGATACTGGCAAAAATGGCTGGAATTTACAGACCTGATCCAGGTGAGGGAAAGAAGGGGTACTTAAGGGTGAAAGTATGGAGGAAATAGAGGGGAGTCTCAATCAGCTGGAAACGAGTTACTTTGGGATGTCCTGGAAATGTAACTGTAACAACAGCTTTTCCTAGTTTCCAGAGCTAAATTCTCCCAGGTGCCTTCTGTGGGTCATTGTTTATCTGTGTAGACATGAAGAGACTTTTTTTTTTTCAATCAAGCTCAGGTGAGGTTCAAACTTATGGCCCCTGGCTTGCAAGGCCAAGGCTCTAACTACTGAGCTATGATGCTCAGACAAGACTCTTTATTTGCACTCCAAATAGTTCTTTCCTGGTAATTTATGTGGGGTTTGTATGCTTTACTTTATAAGGCATTATTATATAAGCCAAAATGAACTTAGATTTTAGACATAAAACATCTTCTACCTTCTGAAGTCTAGCATGTTATGGACTGAATGTTTGTGTCCTTCAAAATTGATGTTATGTTCTAATCCCAACATGTTGGTATTTGGAGGGGGAGCTTTGGGGAAGTGATTATTGTCCTTATAAAAGGAACTCCAGAGAGCTCTCTTGCCTTCTTTCCACCCTGTGAAGGTACAACAGGAAGTTGGCAGCCTCCAGCCTCACCAGAACCCAGCCATGCTGGCTCCCTGATCTTGGGACTTCCAGTCTCTATAACTGTAAGAAATAAATTTCTGTTGTTTTCTAAGCTACTCGCCCTATGGTGCTTTGTTGTAGCAACCCAAACTAAGATAGAAAGATTCTTCTGGTGGCTTTGGGGGGATGCATTATTATAATCAGCAATTGTTGGTTGAAACAGCCTCTGGTAAGAGATGCTGATGCATCTGGGACAAATGCCCTGCTCTTAAACAAACTTTGTCCCTATCTCCCTGTCTCCAACACTTTTGCAGTGACCCTAGCATGTGAGGGAGTCCTATGGGAAAGGTGCCAATGGACAAGCTGAAAAATGTTTTTCATCATCCTCAGGGATGATACAGATGGCACAGGGCTAGCAAAAACAGATTTTAGATGTGGCCACACCGTCTTGTCTTATTCTATGCTCCATTGATTAGAAATCTGATTCCAAACCCCTCAGGGATGCTGCCCTAGGCCCTAGCTAACTCCAGCTTGAGCACTGTCTTAGTGTTTTCAGGCAATTGTAACAAAAATATCATAGACTGGGAAGCTCAAACTAGAGACATTTATTTCTCATTGATTTGGAAGCTGTAAATTTCAAGAGCCAGGAACTGTCAGATTTGGTGTCTGGTGAGAACTATCCCATACCACCATGCCAGGTGCCTTGAGGATTAGCACAAAGTGTCATATCTCCAAGGATGCCCACTTTCTTTTTAACAAAAGGGAGAATGTGCTTGAAAATTTAGTTTTATTCAGGATAGTGAAACCAACAGATCAGGAGATGACTGTCATTGAAAACATAGTTTGTCACTTGTTCCTGAGGAGGGGGCATACCACATCACACAGGCCATATGAGGAAGCTCCAAGGTTGTTGGAAGGCAGAGGGGGACACTGTAGTAAGAGCCATTATTGTAGAAAGAAACAGGTGTGGCAGGATAAGCACACACTACCCCTGGGTGCAGCCCACCTCCCTTCCCCTCTTTGCACTTTGATGGGCAGCCCCATGAGGATATGTGTAAATCACCCAGCCCCTACCCTTTTGTAAGCAGTTGCCACTTGGCTGCCTCATGAGACAGTTATCTAAAAGGGGTCCTCCCATTCAGGTTGGAGTTTGCCCTCAACACAAGGCCTCTGGATCCATGAGGGTGGACACAAAGTGTGGGCCCAGCCCAAGAGTCTCAGTAGCCCAAAGCTAGCGGTTGTGCCCTAATAAAATATCATTTGGGGGCTTATCACAATGTTAGAAACACAGACTTTCCAGATTGCTTGGCCTCATTTGGGGGTTGAAAAAACAGGATCACCAAAGATACAAAGAATTTCCCCAAGCTGTAAGCCCGCCTCAGGTAAGAATGCCCTAGCCTGAGCCCTAGCTCTGAGACCTAGCACTGTTGAAACTGCATTAGTTCCAGGACTACAAAGTTCCACCATTCAAGCTATAAGGGTGACCTCTCAGTGGGACGTTTACTCTTTTAAGAAAACTTAGTTCCTCTCACTTCAAAGGCTGCTTGGGAAAACTCAGGCAATAATGAAAGCAAGCACCAACTTTAAACTTTAGCATGCTCCCAGCCTTTTCTCATTTGTCACATCAGCTAGGGCTTCTAAGAAAAAAAAATTTTTTTTAAGCAGGGGCAGTCAACAACTTTGTTTTGGCCTTGTGATCTATAAATGCAAATAATGGATTGGAGTCAATTTCTGGTGTAGGGAAGAGTTGAGTGATACAAGCACTAAATGGAAAATCGACTTCCCAGTAGCTTTCTATGGCCTGGACAAACGTATAATTTATTCTCTGATAGCAGGACTAGCAAACTCGCAACAGGGAGTATCATGCCATAATGCTGTTTGTGTGATGAATCTGAATTTCAAAGGACAGCCTTGCCCAGAGCGATACCATCCAGAACAATGTGGGTTTAATTAAGGTTTAGAACCATGCTTTATTCATTGGGGGTTGATAGGAAGGCTCCAGGTAAGATGTTATTTGGTAATTGATTATTTTCCAATGGCAGGGTAAGGGTGGCTGGTTTGCATATTTTACTATTCATGATCTTGGGACTAAAGGAATCAGAATGACAGCAGGTGCTATCTCTGCCAGCCTGCTGTGTCTGAGGGGAAAGACAGTTTTGTGGATGGATAAATAGCCATCATTTCATTCCCTTTTTTGCCTGGACCTAATATTCTATTAAAGTCAAGTGAGAGAAATATATCTCTAAAGAAAAGGGCACATTCAGGTGAGATTAATTAACCCAAATACCAAACATCCACTGGGGCACCAAAATACAGGGCAGTGAGCAGACCCCGCTCAAAGAGAAGCAGAGTGAAGTCCTGGGAGGGCCCTTGGTTCATAATCCACCCAGGAAGGGACCTGAGGAATCCCAGCACGTCACAGCCAGCCAGCATCAGCCTGAGTTGAGGCAGTGCCAGGACTCCAGGGTTGTGGGTGCTGGGTGGCACTTACCTGCCCACCCAGGTGTACAGGATGCTCAGAAGAGATTTGCAGGCTGACAGTTTCTGGAGTTGATGGAGTTAGGAAAGGTATCATCTGAAGACAGGAGTAAGACAAAGGTGCAGCTCAGTACGGCAGAGTGCAAAGCTTGTCTTCAGGGATCCCAGTCTCCCACTTTGCATTTCTTCTTCTTTCCAATGACAATTTTTTCCCAGCTGCCCCACTCCCATCCCACCCAAATAAAACAAAACAACTTCTGGTACCCAGTGCTTACTCCCCATTTCCTTCTAAAATTGCTGTTAGGAAAGTCTACAATACCAATAATTCAAACTTTGAGAAGATGTTAGTTTAAAATATTAGTTAGATGTTAGTTTAAATATTATCTTGTTTTTAAACATATGGAAGTCCAGTTATCCCGGTCTGATTATTGAAAAGAATTCTTTCTCCATTGAATTTCCTTTGCTCCTTTGTCAAAGGCCAGTTCAGTATATTTGTGAAGATCTGTTTCTGGGCTCTCTGTTCTGTTCCACTGATCAATTTGTCTTTTCTTTACCAATATTATGCTACCTTGACAATTGTGGCTTTTTAAATTTTTATTTTATTTTATTTTATTGGATACAGAGTCTTGTTCTGTCACTGGGCTACAATGCCAAGACCTCAACCTAGCTCACAGCACCTCAAGCTCCTGAGCTCAAGCAGTCCTCCTGCCTCAGCCTTCTAAGTACTTGGGACTACAGGCGTGTACCATCACACTAAGCTAATTTTTTTATTCTCTTTTTTTTTTTCAAATAGAGACAGGGTCTTACTCTTGGCTCGGGCTGCTCTTAAGCTCTTGAGCTCAAAAGATTCCCCCCAACTCAGCCTCCCAGAATGCTAGGATTACAAGTGTAAGCTGCTGTGCTCAGCCAAATGTAGCTTTCTATAGTAAGTTTAAAGTTGGGGAGGGTTAGCTTTCTGACTTTCTTCTTTAGCATTGATGATGCTGGGTATTTTGTCTTTTCATATAAACATTGCAACTTTTTTTCAATATCTAAGAAATAACTTGTGAGTTTTGATTTGGATTGTGTGAGATTTATAAATCAAGTTGGAAAGATATGGCATCTGAACAATATTGAGTCTTCCTATCCATGAGCATGGGAGATTCTCTCCATTTATATAGATCTTTGATTTATTTCACCAGAGGCTTGTAGTTTTCCTCATATAGATTCTGCAAATATTCTATTATATTTGTGCCTAAGGGATATTTTGATATTAATGCAAATGGTATTATCTTTCAAATTCCAATTGTTTATTACTAGCATGTAGAAAGGCAACTGACTTTCATGTTTTAACCTTATATCCTGCTACTGTGCTGTAAACATTTATTATATAGTTTCAGAAGGTTTCTTTTTTCTTTGTCAATTTTTTGAAATGTTCAACATTAAAATTCAGGCCATTTGAGAACAAAGGCAGCTTTATTTCTTCCTTTTCAATCTGTATGCCTTTCCCCTTTTCTTATGGCATTAGCTAGGTCTTCTAGTACAATGTTGCATAGGAATGGTAAGGGGAACATCTTTCCCTTGTGTTTGATTTTTAGGGGGAAAGCATCCAGTTTCCCACCATTGAGTATGATGTTAGCTGTATGTTTTTGTAGATGTTCTTTATCAAATGAGGATGTCCCCCCAATTTGCTGAGAGTTGTTAACATAAATGTGTGCTTTTTCTGTATCTACTGATATATGATTTTTCTTCCTTAGCCTGCCAATATGGTTAATTCTATTGACTTATGAATGTTGAACCAGCCTTACATATCTCTAATAAATCCTACTTGGTGGTGGTGTAATTTTTTTATCCATTGTTGGGCGCAATTTGATAATATTTTGTTGGAGTCTTGCATCTATATTCATAAAATAGGTTGGTCCATAGTTTTCCTTATAAGGGAAATATAATGTCCTTATCTAGTTTTGGTATGAGGGTAACAATGACCTCATAGAATGAGTTAAAAGTGTTTCTTCTGCTTTTATCTTGTGAAAGAGATTATGGAAAATTGTCATCATTTCTTTTTAAAATGTTTAGCAGAATTTCCCAGTGAAATCATATAGGCCTATTACTTTCTTTTAAAAAAAAATTATTCATTATTTATTTGGTTTCTTTAGTAAATATATGCATATTGAGATTATCCTTTCGTCTATGTGTGAGTTTGTCACATAATGTCTTTTAGAGAAGTGGATTTGTTTCATACAAATTATTAAATTTATTTGATGTAGAGTTATTCATAGTGTTCCTTTATCATTCTTTTAATGTCCATGTGATCAGTAGTGATAATCCTTTTTTGTTTCAAATATAAATATGTCTTTTCTATTTCTGTTAGACTGGCTAGAGATTTATGGATTCTATTGGCCTTTTCAAAAAAACAGCTTTTGGTTTAGTTAATTTTCTCCATTGATTTCCTACTTTTAATTTCATTGATTTCTAATTTTTATTACTTCTTTCTTTTTCTTTCTCTAGGCTTATCTTGTTCTTTTTCTTTAGTTTCTTGGGTGGAAGTTTAGATTTTTGATTTTAAGTGTTTCCTCTTTTCTAACATATGCTTTCAATACTATAAATGTCATATTAGATACTGCTTTCTACAAATACTGCATCCTACAAATACTGAGTTGTATTTTCATTTAATTTAAAATTTCTCTTGAGAATTCTTTTTTGACCCATAAGTTATTTTTAACTATGTGGTATAAAATCCAAATAGTTTGCTGTTTTATAGCTATCTTTCTGTTATTGATTTCTAATTAGATTTCATTGTGAACTGAAGAAACATAATTTTTGTTCTTTTAAGTTTGTCTTTTAAGTATGTCTTATGGCCTAGAATATAGTCTATCTTGATAAATGTTCCCTATGGGCTTAAGAAGAATGTGTATTCTGCTATTGTTATGAAGTATCCTATACATGTCAATTATTTCAAGTTGATTGATGGTGATATTCAATTGCCTACATTCTCACTGATTTTCTGCCTGCCATATCAGTCAATTAGTGATAGAGCAGTACTTAAGTCTCCAATTGTCATAATGGATTTGTCTATTTCTCTTTGCAGCTCTATGTTTTTGCCTCATATATTTCAATACTCTTAGGCGTCTATGAATTAAGAATTATTCTTTATTCTTGGCTCAGCGCCTGTGGCTCAACGGGCTAAGGCGCCAGCCACATACACCTGAGCTGGTGGGTTCGAATCCAGCCCCGGCCTGCCAAACAACAATGACGGCTGCAAGCGATATTTACTATGTTCTTAGCAGTGCAGAAGCTTTTTAGTTTCATCAGATCCCAGTAGTGTATTTTTGATACTGCTTCCATTGCTTTGGGGGTCCTCCTCATGAAGTATTCGCCCAGGCCAATACTTTCAAGAGTGTTC